>JBBPCX010041166.1:0-15406 GCA_037974365.1 Hydrocynus forskahlii | reverse complement strand
TTTTGTTGTTGTTTCTGAATTAGTTTGTGTTTCTCAATTTGTTGTTGTGTTTAGTAATTTGTTGGTGTGGTTTGCACCTCAGGGCCACCGTAGGTAACATTGGCACGAGTGAAATATAAACACAAAACCACAACAAGACGAGAGACACGGCAGCAGAGGCAGTAGGAGACAGACACACATCACATGTGTGGAGATACTTCATTCTAGACACACAATCTGCAAGTCAGTGTTAAAGTACAGTAACAGTACCGGCGTTCTGCATGGCATCTGAAATGGCACCGCTAGCTAACATGGCTAACGCTAGCACTGCAGAGAGTTTTCCAGTCCAGAGGACGCTGAGTGGCGCCGCGGCTTAAACTATTCCCACTTTCTGTTGTGCACATCAATTTACCAGAAAATTCAAAGTATCTTCTTTAGTTTTTTTTTTTTTGTCAGTCATGTTGACTGTTGATGTCACAGAGAACTTTAATAGAAGTTGCTCATTGTTGGACACCTCCGCTGTGTCTGTGTGACGTCATCACACAGTCGACTCAACTTCGACTTTGTTGATGGATAAGTCGATCTGAAAAAATCTGGGGGGTATTCCACAAAGCAAGCTAACCTCAAAAGCCAGGCTCATTTCGACAATCCCGGCTTAATTTTTCCAAATTCGGTTCCACAAACAAGGCTATTGTTACTATGGCAGCATATGCTCTTGGACAAGCCTGCTTCATGGCAGGTTAGCTATGAAGCTTAGTTTAGCTTGATGAAAATGATTGGACAAGCAATGTGGTGTCACACAGCACATCATTCTGCGGGCTAGGATTCTTCTGCTGCTGTTCTCTCACACACACCAACCCTCCAATATAAAATTATTACAGATTACATGCAGAGATTCCAATTACACAGAAAGTATAAAATGACAAGGAGTGCATTGAAGGCTTTTACATGAATAACCATGCCGTGCCCGTTTATTCATAATCCAGTTGATGAGGGAGCGCGGGTCATTCATAGAGCTTTAAGGCAACAGGTTCCACAAGTACTATGGCCCGCATTCGGAAAATGCTCACTTCTTGGAATACCCTCCTGAAGTCGTTAATGCCCTAGTACACATACACTATATGGGCAAAAGTATTGGGTCACCTGACCATTACACCAGCAGTGACATTAGCAACATTGCATTTAAATACATAGACTTTAATAATGAGTTTGTCCCCCCTTTGCTGCTATAACAGCTTCCACTCTCCTTGAAAGGCTTTCCACAAGATTTTGGAGTTTCTGTGGTAATTTTTGCCAATTCATTCTGTAGATCATTTATGAGGTGAGACACTGATGTTAGATAAGAAGGCCTGGCTCGCTATCTCCATTCCAGTTCATAATAAAGGTTGGATGGTGTTGAGTTCAGGACTCTGTGAGGGCCAGTCAAGTTCTTCCACACTGCATTGATCCAACCATGCCTTTATGGACTTGCTTTGTGCACAGGACCTTCTCCAAACTGTTGGAAACATGGCATTGTCCGAAATGTCTTGGTATTCTGAAGCATTAAGATTGCCTTTCTCTGAGAGTAAGGCAACACTTACATAGTGGAATGTGTGTGTGCGCATGATGCACAGTATGGGTTGCACATAGCAGGGCTGCTGAAGTTTTTAAACACCTCCAAGTGTGTCAAAAGAGCAAACAAAAAACAGCATAGTCAGCTCCAGTACAGAGAGTGGATTAACAGTTAACGTCATTACTGTGGACCAGTAGTCACACTGAGAGAACGTGTTCAATTTAACACTCAAAGTTTAACATGATGGTTTAACACGGACAAATTCTTTGCAAATTCTTTGTGAGATCAGGTTGGAAGTCTACCTGCAACTCCAACTCCACGATTTTCATGTGTTGACCATTCACCAAGTGAATAGACAGGCTACACCCCAAACAACACACTTTCATGTTTTACATACTACTTTACTGAATGTGGTGCTATTATCACATACTATTTAGTATGGCACAAAGCAGTTTTGCACTATTTAGGGATTAAATGTTTTATTTTTTGAGTTAGTTGTTTAAGTTAATGATTTTTTGCCCTTGTTTGAGGTCAGCTTTGGAAAGGCTGACCTGTTGTATTTAGATTTTCTTTTCTTGTCATTTTGCCTTTAAGGTAGTGCTGTATGCCGGCCAGGAGTCAGACCAATATCTCCTAAGTTGATGAAGCATAGCACCTTAACACATTGGATGTGTTGAATCACTGTACACCTGTGTGAGTATTAATTGTGCTGTGCTGTGCTAAGCAGCTCAGTTACTGAGCAATGGAGAGAATAAAGTATATTTTGAACCATACTTACCTGTGTTGAGTTGCTGTGGTCCAGGGGTTTTTTCTGGGGGAAGAAAAGAAAATTAGTTGGTCAATAGAGAGAAAAACAAAACAACCTGTTTTGTGTGGATGGTGCTTTTTGGCTGTCCATAAAGTCCAATTGCAAGAAAAAGAGAGAAAGTGACTCATTAGATCGTTATGTTTTGCTCAGTGTTGCATGTCTTATATCAGGCTTTGAAGCAAGCAGGATTTGAATGTTGAAGCCATGCCAGCTGTGTGGAATTCACTACATTTAGTCATTGTGGATTTCACTGGGAATTTTCCAAGCTCTAGTTTTACAGCATTTAGTAGCTGTCCTGTATAGGGATATATGGTTTTCAAGGTAAATCTCTCTGACAGATTATAATAATTTTATGAATCTACTGATCACAGCACTGGCAAATTCTGTCCACTTTGGAACTGTTAGTTACCTCATGTTACTTGCATGAATTTCTGTCGCTGGAACCTATAAGAATTGAAATATCCTGATCGTGGTGTACATGGGGTGGTTAGCGATGTTGCCCCAGAGTGAGAAAGTCATAGGTTCAGTTCCAGGCTGGGTGGCCTTGATCCCTTCTGTGTGGAGATTGTACATATTTACTGTGCCCATGTGGGATTCCCATTCAATCTGGGATTTCCCATTCAATTTCCCATTCAATTGGGGCTGTGTGTGTGTGGGTGGTTTTGTGCGTCTGTCCTGCAATGGACTGGCAACCTGTCGAGGATATTTCTCTGTCTATCACCCTGTGAGTTCTGGGATAGACTCCAGAATGAATGTTTAATTACATTTCAGCCACATAGTTGAGCTAGTCCCCCTTTTAAAATAGAATATAGTGTCTGTGTTTTATTTAAAACATGGAAAGTTCATAGAATCTTAAAACAGTGTTAACTAACTATAGAACTTTAAATGATAGAAGAGAGTAAAACTGAGATGAACACTTGTTCCCACTTCCACTGATTGGTGTTAGCCATATTGCTGTCAAAAATAGAAAACAATACATTGGAAATTATAATGTAACTTAATAACATAACACTATAACACATAACCCAATCTTGCACAAAACAGTATTGTGATTTAAACTACTCAAAAAGTAGGGAAATTGCACACTGCATAATGTACATAATGTATATTGCTCACTTATCAGTATATAGTAGTACCCAAAATGCAATGGTTACTGTGTACTGTGCTGTAGGACAGGGGCATCAGTATACAACATCAGGGGCTGATGAGTCTATCCACCTCATTTTCCTAACCCACCGTCACTGTTAAGCAACTGTTGATAACTACTTTGCTGCGTGGTATTATATTATGCAGTATCAGTATCTGTAGCTGTAGCTGCATATTGTAATATTTCACCACAGTAGCATGTGATCCGGGCATCTTTGCCAAACCGGAGAAATTTGTACGTAGAGCACAGTCATTATACAAGTAGAATGCAGTGGGCTATTTCAGCCTAAGACTAAACTGTAATGTTAAAATACCAAGAAATTGGTCCAGAGAGTTCAGTCTTACTGATTATTGCTTTATGCCAGGTACTGAAGTGCTAGAGTACAGAAACTAAGGGCAAAAGCATCTGGGAAATCTTCAAAACCCTTAAAAGTTTCTGCCTTTGCATACCAGTCCACCTCCTCCTCTACTCTTTGACCTAGAAACTAATTTGGTGACACTTCCTTGCCAGTGTGAAGTCTAATCATACATCAGTTCCTTTCGTGTCTGGCTGTGATTTTTGCACGGTTATTTTGGAACTTTCTGTCAGAACCTCGAAGGCAGTGGTAGATATATATTTCTGTTAACTTAAATATGTTCAGAAAAAAAGAAACAAAGCCAATGCATAAATGAATTAAAACAATGGCATGTTTTGGCCTATAGAGAACTGTAATGTCTGAATCTGGACTACAGGTATCCGATTGGTCTTTGGTTATCTTGCCTGAAGTCCATAATTATCTCTTTGGTCTAACGTGTTAAGGGTCAGGTTGTTGTTAGTACACCATGTGGCCAGGTGCTGATGTATGAACTACGTACAAGAATTTGGTCCTGGGTGAAAAGAGAGCATAAAATAGGGCCTAGCGCACAGACTTGTGACATGCCAGTGTTTAGAGCGAGGGTGGAAGAGGAGAGGTTAACTGACTGACTGAAGAGTCTTAATGTCCAGTGGCCGAATGCAGCAGAATGTGCTCATACTGGGCTGATCAAGTTTGGAGATCAGCTTGCAGCGATCACGGTGTTGAATGCTGACTGATGGGGATCCAGGGTAGTAGGCTGGATTTCAGAAGTAAAAGAACCGAACCAAAGTCTCTCAAAGCACTCATGACATGCAACAGAACAGAAGTCATTCAGGGCCAAAGCAGTGAAGTACTTTGACACTGTCACAGTAGTGACAGTCTTGAAGCTTGTAAGGACAATTGCTTTGGCCAGGGACAGATTAAAAATGTCCAAGAAGACTCTGGCCTTGCAGAGAGCACAATGCCAGGTATTCTGTCTTTGCCAACCCCGCCCCCCTTCTGTACATTGTCATGGAATGAGAGAGAGGCAGTTTACCAGGTGGAAGAACCACTTTGGGAGTGAGTTCCTTGTTTCCCCTATTAAAATGAGCCCTAGTCTCCAGACCTGAAGGTTGCATCTCTGGCTTTTAAACATTTCTGTACATCTAGGACTTCTGATTAGGGGAAAGCTGTTTGATTTAATGCAAGACAGAGTTAGTATATGAGTTGGTGTAGGCCTGAGCAGCAAATACACTCAACCCTGTGTGCTGGAACTGTTGCATTAGGGCACAGTCAGCACCCTCTAACCATATGTTCATGGCCTGCCTTGTGGGTTTCACACTTTTAATGACCTGGAAAGCCAGAATGATGAAATATAATCAGCCCTGGTGGGGGAGGGAAGTAGCTTTGTAGGTATGAGACACATTTTTGTAGATGTGATTCACGTTTTCATGTCCCCCCTCGTGGTGCATAAGACATTTTGTTAAAATGCTTGTCACCCTGATCAGGCAGTGTTTAAAAATGTATCCAGAAGGAGCTTTTACTGCTGCCAATCACTGCAATGGATTTTAAGGGATACATTCCACCCTAATAATGGACTTTCTTCTCTCTACTCAACCGGCAGGTTTTACAGGAGCCTCCGCTGTTGCACCAGCAGGCTCAGGACGAGTTTCTTCCTCGAGGCTGTGTCCCTGCTGAACTCCACACGACAGCACGTTATTGCACTCATTACTTTCACAGGCTGAACCTATCACGTAGTACAGATCACTATTATTTATTCTGTACATTTGTCTATGCTGTACATATAACTTATTTATACACTTTTATACTTATATGTACACTTCAACTTTGTCCACTTCACTTCTATGTATAACATTTCTTATGCATATTTAATAATGTGTATGTATTGCTCTCCATTGTTGAGAACACTACTTGCTGTAGACTTATGTAACTGTACACTCATCTCTAAATAATAAGAGAATAGTAAATAATAAAGTGGACAAATAATAGATAATAAAGTGGACCCATAACTGCATGAACAATGTGACATTCTTTCTCTGAATTTAACCCGTTCACCAAGTGAAGCAGTGGGCAGCCAGCGATGCAGAACCCGGGGAGCAGTGTATGGGGAAGACACCTTGTTCAGGGGTACCTCAGTTGTGCCACCTGCAGTCCTGGGATTTGAACCCCTAACCTTTCAATCACAGAGGCAACTCCCTAACCACCAGGCCACTAGCTGACCCATAATATTATTTGTTTCCTCTTACCCAAATACCAAAGTAGTGCCATATTCGTCAGAATTATTCCCAGTCTTTATGTAACATCCATCTTTTGTCCCATTCTGTCATATGTGAACACACCATAGCACACAGTGTGAACAGCACAAAATTCTTCCTCTGTATTTAACCCATTCACCAAGTGAAGCAGCGGGCAGCCAGGAGCACAGCGCCCAGGGAGCAGTGTGAGGGGACGGTATCTTGCTCAGGGGTACCTCAGGGGTGCCCAACAGTCTTGGGAATCAAACCCATGACTTCCTGATCGCAGGGCGAACGCCCTAAACAATAAGCCACCAGCTGTAGGATGCAATTCATAGTTACATCCTTCTCCATGTCTGTGTTTATCCATTACACTTTTACAGACCTTTTACAACCTTTTACAATCACATTCAGCAAGGGGGAGCTGATGTCTTCTGATCCCAGAAGTATTTCGGCATGAACTTAATTGATTTAAATGTCCCATTTCCCCAATTACTACTCATTCTATCCATTCATCAGGCTCCCGTTCTTACCTCGACTCCTCCACTCCTTTACGAGGAGTAATAAAGGAATGCAAGAGTGCGAACAATAGGCTATAAATGCCCAGATATCACAGGTTCTTCCAATTTGGTCAATGGATTGGTGAAAGCACATACTTATTATGTCAAATTCATGAATTTCAAATTCATGAAGGCCCTAAAAATCACACTATAAGCCTGATTAATTGACCATAGTAATTATAAAATGTATGATGGTATCTAGTATCCATCAGTGTTAAAACACTGCACTAAGGTCTTGAATCAATATTTACATTAGTTCTGTCTAATTGTCTATTGATGGAGGGCGAGTAGTGCAAAAGCAAACATTGTGAACATAGTTTTCAGTTTAACTTTGCCTCTTTTGCCTGATCTGTAATTATAGTCTACCTTGTTCTCAAGAGAAGTGGAACATGGCCTCATTGTGCCCAGTTTTGCAACATCCTAAGAGACAGATGGTTGTTTTAGATAGATCGGTGCAAGTTCCCTTTGGAGAAGTAAAAGCAATTATCCTTTCTGTTAGAAAGTAATCACAGGGGTTTTAAAATGACTCCTAAACATACAGTCTTGTAACTGTCCTGCAGAAGAAGTGGTTTGGCACAGACGTGGCAATTTTAGGACATATGTAACATATTAAGGATGATATGTCTATTGTCATTAATCGTCAAAAAACATGACCTTTCTATAGACTGGGTAGTCAAATGACAGACATGTCATCCTTAATATGTTACATACTGTATGTCTAATGTCATTAATCATCCAAAAAATATGACCTTTCTATAGACTGGGTAGACAAATGACATTGCACCACATAGATCACAGAGGACAAGAACTGCAAGCTCAACTGAACTTTGTCGATATGGTGAATTACACTGACAAGCTTCAACATTAAAACCACTAATGGCTAAACTGAATAACATTGATTATCTTGTAACAGTGGCACCTGTCAAGTGGTGACATATATTAGGCAGCCTGAGAACAGTCAGTTCTTGAAGTTGATGAGTTGGAATCAGGCAAAGTGGGGAAGGACCTGAGGGACTGTGACAAAGGCCAAATGGTGATAGCACTAGACTGGGTCAGTGCATCTCTAAAATGATAGGTCTTGTGGGGATGCCGTGGTTAGTGCCTACATAAAGCGGTCCAAGGAAGGACAGCTAACACAGGCAACAGAATCGTGTGTGCCTAGGGCTCACTGATTGATGTGGTGAGTGAAGGCTAGGGGGGGGCTTCTGCACCGCTCCATTCAGACTGTGCTCTTTTTTAGTTTTTTATTTATCTATTGTTTTGCATTTCTACTTTAGTGTGTTTCAGAGAATTCCATATTTTAAATTTAAAGCTACTTATTGTTTCTAATGTTTGCACAGCCAAAAGGAGCGGCTCATGATGCATTTCACTGTGACGAATAAAGAATCTTGAATCTTGATTCTTGAGTTATTGGCTGCAGCCTTCCTGTTCTCGTGTTTTTATTTTGTTAATCTAAAAGCCGTAAGATGCCACCGAAACGCCCTGCGCCTCCTGGCAAAGCACCTAAGCGCAAGAGAAGGTGTAAGACACTCGAGGAGATATGCTCCTGGAACGAAAAAGTTACAGGGTACCATACAGGGTTAGATGGGGTACCTGGGATGAAAGGGGCATGTGTAGGAGCTAAATTGTTTAGTAATTAAATTATTACTGTATTTACCCTGTTATATCAAAGAAAATGACAGTGCATACCAAAGAAAACATGCATTAATTAATTGTGGGAGATGGGATAAGGGTGTACATTTAACCATTAAGGGCAATGTATTAAGCTGAGTTTAAAATGAAGTTAAAGTGTTTTGGATTCAGTCATTTTTTCTTAGAACCGGACTAATAATTGTTGGGGAAAACTCCAGCAAATTTGTGGAAACTGTAGATATCATCCACATTTCTTTTGCTTTTTTCATGTCAGTATACTGTATAATTATTCATGCATTTTAGTGCTAAATTATGAAGAAAATATAATTTACTAATTTTGTCACAAATATGAAAGTAAATTCAGCTACATTTCCATGTAAAATATAACTGTATAAATGTTTTTGTACTGTCCTGAGAACACTAAGAAAATATTTTTGGGAGGTTAAATATGCTGTACTCAGGGGCGGACTGGGGCGGACAGGGACTCAAACACAGCCTGGACTTTCTTCACCAGCTGCACAGAGGTCTGCGTCTCGGCCGAGAAAGACAGGCCGACGGCCGGCATGCACCGGACAGCCGTTCATTTCCAGAACGCGTAGATTGCCAGTCCGCCCCTGACTCATCTTGAGTGTTTCTCTTGTTTTTCGTGTTGTTCTTCTTAAAGCCCAGTAGTTTTATTACTGTAAATGAAATTAAAAGAGGCTGTTGAGCTCAGTCGCCGTCCAATGTCTGCTTTAACCTGCAGGTCTCTACAATACAGTACTCCTCCTGAAGAACCCTGAATAAGATGCGCTGCTGATGAACAGTAAATTATTGATGTAAAAATGATTGATTACCCCTACATTTTACTGTATTTTTATTACTAAAATTACACTAATGTATTACTGTATTTACCTGTTTATACCAAAGAAAATGACCGCGCATATCAAAGAAACTGTAATGTATTAAACTGAGTTTAAAGTGTTTTGGGAGCATATGTGGGGCATATTTATTTTACACTATAAAAACAGGCATTTTTAGGCATTTTATAGCAAAACACAACAATGCAGTTTTTCACTATATGTGGAACGTAACCCCCCCGAAAAGCGGGGAGTTACTGTATACTTCTAAACAGGACAACAAGGTTAAATGTAAAAATAAGGTTGGTTTTGGATTAATGAATGCAGTGCACAAACCCTTAATTTCTTGAGATGCAATGTCAGTCTCCATAAGCGGAAATAATATAATATCACTTACATGCAGAGAGAGAGCGAGAGAGAGAGAGAAAGAAAAGAAGAAAGAAGTGCGAGATGAGAGAGACACTAGCTTTTGTTCTTCCTTCTTGTATCAAAATCCTCTTTATACATTATGCTGTTCTATAAATTACATTTGAACTGTGGTTTCCAGCTGATATTGTGGTGACATATGTGTGAATAATGTTATCAGGCTATTAAAAGTAATTCAGGCATTAAACAGCTTAATTATATGTCAATTAGTGCTGACTTTATTAGGTGAAGGGTGCTCTTTTCCACAGAACCTGGCTCTCATGGGTCATACTGCGTCAGTTCAGTGGAGTTAAATTCTGTTTTATTTGCATAGCACTTTTTTTTTTTTACTACAGGCAATGACGCGAATGAGCCGAATGCAGACGGACTTAACCCAAGGGTGAAAGAAAATCATCCTGACATGGTTGGAAGAAAAAGCCTGAACCAAAAATCTAAAGGGACAATTCAGTCTCTTCTGTGCAGATTTACAGAGTGGAGATATAGTAATAGGTCACATTCACATCAGCAAGATTAAAATGTCAAAATTAAGACTCTGATCATAGATATTAAAGGTCTGTATGCAAGCAAGTGACCAACGTTAAAAGTGTGAGAGGTGAAGAAGTGCTACTGCTGCTCGACAGTAGGATAACAAGATATTCATTGTGATACACTATGGTAGATATAGAAAATGACAGTTCCTGATGTAGTGTGGAGGTTGTGCACTGTTCTTGGTGTGGGTTAGGGATCATGATGGCACTCATCTATGAGTTTTGCTGTACTACCAAAGGCCAACAGCTCTTGGCTGTTTTTACTCACTCTTTTTGAAAGGCCACATTAAATTAGAAAATGTATATAATTTCAGTGCTTTTTCTTGCATAAAGAGTTTTTTTGTTGCAAAATATTTTGAAAGCTCAGCTAAACTCCTATAATGGTGAATCACCATGTACAGCATTCATTTAAAGGGCTTACATAATGGAAAACCATTTTTTCCAAACTACTCATTCCCCAGTCCATATGGCCCATTTATGGAAATAGGCAGCCCATTTTGAGTTCACTTTTTCATGTTGTCACAAAAACAAAAAAGGTAGTGGGACACAACTCTTAATTACTGAATTCAGGTGGGCCTTTCCATCCAGTGCACGTCAGTCCTAATTTAAATCTTAACCTTCTCCTCCAACATCGTGCCTGACCTCATAAATGCTCTACAGAATGAATGGGCACAAATTCCAACAGAAACACTCCAAAATCTTCCAAGAAGAGTGCCTGAAAGAAAGTGAATCCAAAGAAATATCGTTAAGTGAAATGTGGGGAAATAAATGCAAAAAAGTAGTCTAGGAGAGATCCTAATTGTGGATGCCTATAAATCTGAAGACAGGAAACCTTTTCACACAGTCCCCATTCATGTACTGTAGGTTGGATTCTGCACCATTCTTCTGGAAGTCTATTTTTAGGAAGAATTTAGAGCGAGATTGCTCTCTGAATACCATGCTGCCAGTCTTTGGACTTCATGCCTGTGGGCCGCCTTGTCTCCTCGTGGGATGAGCCTAACCGCAATCACATTGTCCGCGAACTGGATGATGATGTTGGAGGGGTGGATGGCAGCACAGTCATGGTTGTAGAGGACATAGAAAAGTTGGCTCAGTGTACAGCCCTTTGGAGCACTAGTGTTTGGGGAAGTAATGGGCACCAAGTCTGACAGTCTGGGAGTGATTACTCAGAATGTCCTTGATATGGTGGCAGGTGGGTTGTGGAAGTCCTAAAAGTTTAGTGAGCATTCTGCCTGGGTTAACTGTGTTGAAGGCAGAACTGAAGTCAGTTAAGAGCATCCTCACATAGTTTCCCTGGTGTCTGAAGAGCAGTCACTACGAAACCAAATGTATTAATTTTACCCCTTAAAATTACCTTAATTTTGATCTTAATATCCCATACAGGAAATGAAGGAAAATTAAGGGAATAGTGCACAGATTAAGTCTGATTGAGGGGTAAAACTACTCAATTTTACCAGTTTTCAAATTTGCCCCTTAAATAATAGAACCTCCTGAATTAACACCTTAAATTTAAGATTAAGGGGTTTCACACTAATTCTAAGATAAAATGAAGAGGTTGGTTTCACAAATTAACGGCCACTTATTTCAAATTAAGGAGTTTGGTGTATTTTCAGGGGTAAATTAAGGTAGAGTTAAGCAAATTTTAAGTACATTGTGTTTCATAGTGAGTAGTAATGGCATCCTCTTTAGACCTCTTTGCACTGTAGCAAATGGTCTCTGAAGATCACTGAATGGTAGGACCTGTATATGCAGGTCAAAGAATTATCTGGAGCCTTGTTTATAACCAGATTAACCCATTTAGGACAGCAGTATAAGGTACCATACAGTAGCCATATGGCTTGGCAAGCATCTCATTTATGTTCATGAAAATAACATGTAAGTGCATTAGACAATATAATATAGCATGTCTGGCCAAGAAAGAAAAAATGAGAACACATACATTATAGAGCATTTATAATGTGCACATCTTATTCTTGCAGTGGGAAAAATGTTCACATGTATAATGTTTGGACTGAACAAACAGGTTTTGCTTGAATCATCCTCATGAGCCAGGCTGAGGTGCTCTAGCAGACAGTAATTTTATTACACTATATGGACAGAAGTATTGGGACACCTGCCCATTACACTAACAAAGTAATTTAATGACACTGCATTCAAATACATAGACTTTAATAGAGTTGGTCACCCTTGGCAGCTATAACAGCTTCCGCTCTTGTTGGAAGGCTTTCCACAACATTTTGGAGTTTCTGCGCCCATTCATTCTATAGAGCAGGTCAGGCACTGATGTTGGACGTGAAGGCCTGGCTCACAATCTCCGTTCCACCTCATCCCAGAGGTGCTGGGTGGGGTTGAGGTCAGGGCTCTGCATGGGCCAGTCAGGTTGTTTCATACCAAACTCATCTAACTATGTCTTTATGGACCTTGCTTTACTGGGGAACAGTCATGCTGGAATAGAAAAGGATCTTCTCCAAACTGTGTCCGCAAAGTTAGAAGCATGATGTTGGTCAAAATGGCTTGGTATCCTGAAGCATTAAGATTAAGAAGCATTAAGAAGCCCTTCACTGGAAGTAAAACCCGAATTCAATAATTAAGAAGTTTGTCCCAATAATTTTGTCCATATAGTGTGCCTTATGCAATACCCTCCCTGACCACTCGAGCGCAGTGCAGTATTGCTTAAGACCCAAACCAGCTCAAACCATGGCACTTCAAAACAAACACCACAGCGTTGTTGTGTGTGGGCAATTTGTTAATAATTTATCAGGAATTAATTAGCATTCCTCTAATTATCTCATGAATAATTCCATCAGCCCCCTTTGCTCGCCTGGAGTCGAGGAGTTACAAACGGGATTAGCATAACGTCCCCCCCCCAAGGCCCCGAAGGAGAAGAGACCAGACCATGGGTCCTCCTATCTCTCTCTCTTCTTTAGCTTCTTATCACGCAGTCTGTCCAGTCTCCAGTCCAGTCAGCTGTTTAGGCCGACGAAGCATTATTATGTGCAGCATGAACAGAGCCTGCTGATCTCTGTCCAGCTGTAACGAGCGTCTTGAGGCAATGAGGAGGAAGAAATCGCTGACAGGAAACCGCAAGACCCTGCAGAGCCTGGCTAAAACCAAATGAAGATCCAGCGCCTAACCGCAAAGACCCCAAAGCAAGGCCAAGTAAATCACTGGGAATTAGGTGGTGTGTGATAAATATGAAATCATATTTATCATGCATATGAGCAGGAGGGAGGGGATCTGCTGAACTGCTGTGCTCACAGTAGCCTACCTCCCGTTGGAATCTAATGCAGTGGGGAATTTGTGTTGAGTCATTGCTTGACCTAAAGCAAGCGCATAAGTGGAAGAAATTAAGGAAGGGTTGTTGTTGTGCCTGCGTGGCTAAGGAAACTGCAGTTTCTGTTTTGTCACAGAGCAACTATTTGAGGTATAATGAAAAAACAAACTATTTGCTGTTCTTTTCTTCCTTTTACCCTCAGTTCCACCTTTCCCCTCTGTATATCTGTCTTTCGTGCCATCAGATTTTGGGTTTTCTTCTATATGGACCACCCCTTATATGTAGTATTATTATGAGAAACTCTGTAGTGCTGTGTCATATATAATGATAATCAAACCCCCTCACCTTACTTTTATATAGTAACTTCTATTGCATGGGCAATATCCTATAGTAGTTGTTTGAAATTACTATAGGATTCTTATCGGAATCCTTCAGAAATAGTTGTATTATTATGGCCCTTTTTTCAAAATAAATATATTAAGTGCTGTTGGAAATGTAAGGGCAGTGCTCCACCAAACACTGATATGCACTCTCTATTCTTCAGTCAAATAAGATGCATTTTTCACTGATCTTTCACAGATCCTTCTTTTTGATGTTTTTTTTTCCCCTCATAAATTCCCGGGACAGTGGCATTCCGTTCAAACTGCTCTGTGCATCTGGGCATGAAAAATAACCTCTGATTATGCCACTGATCATACAACACTAGGAGAGATTCATTAGTGGCTGATGAGCTCTTCTCCCTATGTGCATATGATTAGTGTGTTGCTTTTCTTTTTTTTCTTTCAGTTTAAATTGAGAACACAATACATTGTGTGGCTGAATGGTGCTAGACTGCTTGATTATAATATTGTACAGTTACAGCTAGTTATCCAGAACACCGCACAAAATGAAGAACGGCTGCATAGTGTTTCACTACACAGTTTTCACTAGTTTTCACAAGCAGGGTGTCTGAATGTCATGCATCATGGCCTAGTTTTTGTAAAACCTCACCCTGCCAAATGCTGTAAATGTACATAAAATAATGGAAGAAATAATAATACATAGAAAATCAATAAAGGTAATAGAAGTGCAAAATACTGCAGTTTTTTAGTAGTTTTTAAAGTGATAGTTGGTGTGGATCTGATTCTGATGGGCAGTTGGTTGGACAGCATAGTGACTAAACACCATTTCACCACGTTTAGTTTTAGCTCTTTAACCATGAAGATGGTCAGTCTAGTGCTATTTGGCTCAGAGTGGGCCTAGTATCTGCTTCAAAGCCCTCACGAAGAGACTGCCATGAGGATGAATTCTTCTTTAAACGTTCTCTGAGAAGTTGTGTGGGGTGAAACGTAGACAAAGAAGAAGAGTACTTTTAAAACTGAAAGCCTCCTCTCAAAACAGACAGTGTGAGTGTGTGAGAAAGTGTGTGTAAATCCATCAATCACTGTCAGGGGCATCATTATAGATCCAGACAAGACAAACTGTCTTCTAGGGACACTTCCTTTCTCTTCTTTTGTAAAAGGAAAATAAGGCCTAAAAAGAGATGATATTCATGCCTGAAGCGTTTATGTGGTGGAGATGAGATGGAGGCTGTGTTGATTGGATGCATGGTCACTTATGCTTCAATTGCACAAAGCTTACTTGATACTGACGAGAAGCATCTGGTGTAAGATCAGGCTGCGTTAAATCTAACCCAAACTGTAGATTCACAGCCTGGCTGTGACTCTGTCTCAAATGTGACATGTCGTGAACATGTGGGGAAACACCCCCTAAATTAATAATTTTAGCTATTTTAAGCCTTTGAAAGTCCCACCTTTGTCTCCGTGCAGAGTCTGGAGACAGGAACATACTTTTAAATGCAAGATGCATCTCCTTTCACATTTAGTTGCTTTTCTAAGTGAAAATAAGTTATCACATCTTATTCTGTTCATTAGCTGAATTTAACATACTGGCAGACAAAAGCTATATAACTATAATTTATATGAAATCTATCTGTCTATCCATTCATCCATCCATCCATCCATACATCAGATGCACACGGGGAGTGAAGCCTAGCTGGTCTATCTTTATAAAATCTCTCTCTCTTTTTAAAATCTCTCTCTCTCTCTCTCTATC
>JBBPCX010041155.1:0-15406 GCA_037974365.1 Hydrocynus forskahlii | reverse complement strand
GTGGACTACTTGAGCACTGATGTACGTCGCTCTGGATAAGAGCGTCAGCTAAATGCCATAAATGTAAATGTAAATGTTCATTTGAACAATACACTGGACAGGACTCAACACAAATGCCCTCTACAAAAAGGGCAGCGTAGAGGCTCAGGTCTTTTGGAGTGCAGGGGGCATTCCTGAACAGTTTTTATGGCACTGTAGTGCCATCAGCACTCTTTATTGTGTGGTCTGCTGGGGCAGCAGCATCTCCGCTGGAGACAGGAAGTAACAGAACAGTAGTGAGTACAGGGTGTGTGTGTTAGAATGTTTACACGTAGTAGAAGTGTTTATTTCTGTTTAACTTTCTATGGTTTGCTGTGTTCTACATTGGAATGGAGTCCATGTGAAGTACTCTGAGCTGCACTCTGATCCATGGTTATTATTACTCGTCTAAAATATTTTTTGCTGATGTCAGACCAAATGCTATATATGTCCGTGCCGTGACATGAAGAGCTAACCGCAAAAGGCTAAACACATGCATGTTTCTTCATAATGCTGAGATAAAAACATACTTTTAGGATTATTTAGCTCCTAGCTTGGAACATCTTTGTCCCATTTGATCCCATTGGTCTTCAGAATCAGACGACCTTGAACTAAACGGCAGGTATATTAATATTACTGTATATAAAAGTGTTTTTGAGAAATTATGTGCACAAAAAGCTAACAATAAGAAACTGCACAAAAACACACTCCCTAAAAGTAATATTTTATGCTCTATAATCCACATGCTGTTTATCTGTGATATTGCGACTCTAACACGGAGCTTCACCACTCGCTCAAATGAACTGTTCACTTCCCCTAGCAGTGCAGCAGTGAAAAGAGTCCCCCTTAAACAGTTTACAGCTGCACCACTTTCCGAACCTTGTTTAGGCTATTTAAACCGGTACTGCGGTATAAGAAAAATTCATACTACGGCCAATCTCATGCACAATTTGAGTTAGCCATTCTCTAGCTGCATCCTCTAGTCCTTTGTCACTGGTCAGTTCCTGCCAAAAGACCCAATCATACACATTCAGATATAGTTCCATTACTATGCCACTACCATGGTTGGACTGACCATCTGGTGTATCGGAAATTTTCCCGATGGGCCGACACCGTTTATTCATTTATTTATTTATTTATTGGTCTGACCAGCCCACAAGACTCATAGATCGGCGGCCCAAGTGACACTCATCTGCGGCCCATTGATTCTTTACTTTACTTACATGGGGCTGGCCCAGTCATATCTTTAAACACCATCCCCTTTTGGTTCTGTGCCAGTGGATGAGATGGAGAGAGAAAACGTAAAGAGAAAACGAAACTGCGAGAGAAAAAAAATGGGCACTTCAGGCAGACACTGCCAATTGTGCCAAAATTACAGACATTACCACCCTTGGTAAATCTGTGCCATACAAGACAGTTAGTGTTGGTTAATAAACTAGCTGTTTGCAAAGTTATGGTGATAACACACTAATAAAACAATTGTTTTATGGCCGCGCTATTTTGTCATGTTATATTTATGAACTCCAGTAAAATAAGATATCATCAGAGCTACCACTTGGAGAATGATTATAACTAGTTAAAACAATAGACCTTTAAGTTTTTTCCCCAAATATTAATTAAAATGTTCAGCTGCATCATTTTTGACTGGGTAAGTTCACAATTTGTTGAATACTACTTTTAAAGAATACTACTTCATTGAATACTACTTTACACATTCATGGGAGCCCAAAGATGGGTGGTGTGCATACTTGTATGTGGTGGGCCGTTCTACCACAAAATGCCAGGGATGTTTTTTTGTCGCCGTCCACCCCTGCATGTCAGTATTACTGCTATAGTAAGAATTGACCAACCTCCTAATAATAAATGATCAACAATGGCCCTCTGATTGGAAACTGACCAATGATGAATGAAGTAAAGGAGCATAGCCTGTGAAGGACAACCGATGAGCAACAGTGTACTGATGCGAGTCACTGGAAGCAGGATATGTTGTTAATATTTTATGAAACAATCTAAAACACCTAATAAAATACTGAAACAAAACAGAAAGTAAAACAAGAAACATAATACTAAATAAACATGATGAGACTAACACAACTTAGAAAGTGGTCTATTAAAATGAGGCTACAGGGTTTCTAATAAAGAGGCCCATCAGTGAAAGTACAATTTCTAATAAAGTAGCCAGTATATGGAAGCTCAAGGTATCTAATAAAGTGGGCAGTCACTGAAACTACAAGGCTTCTAATAACGTGGATACTTAGTGGGATTAGTGTAAAGTGTCCATTTGCCATATGTGAGCACAACACAGCACACCACAGCACACAGTGTGAACAGCATGAAATTGTTCTCTGCATTTAACCCATTAACCCAAGTGAAGCAGCGAGTAACTAGGACCACAGTGCCCTGGGAGCAGTGTATGGGGGTAGTCCTGGGATTCAAATCCACGACCTTCCACTAGGCCACCACCGGCCCATTGGTTGGTGTAGGGCAATGAGTAACACTACCCAGGCTATTCTCTGTGCTCACTGATCTACACAAAGGCAAGACTGCTCATGCAACATTGACCTACATCTGTAACATGATTAACTGTAAGTTGTTCAGAATGTGCAATGTGTAATATTTAAAAATAAGCAAGTACAAGGTTTCAGTGGAAGTACAATTAGAGAAAGTAAAGTTGTAGCATATGTTCCTATGTTAAGAATTTTTCATATAGTCTTTGTTGAACTTAGTCTAGCTGGCCAAATATCAACAAGATCCTACATGATAAATCACAATAACAAATACATAATGGGAAATCAAATTTGTTATCTCATTCTTTCCCCTTCCATGCCTGCAGAAATCACCCAGACTTTCGAAAACAGAAAGAATGTTGACACAACTGCAGTCAAGCTCAACTAACATTTTGTTTATTCCATGTGAAGTGTGTGTGTGAAGCCTTCTGCATCTGGGAGTGATTAGATGGGGGAATGAAAAACAAGTGTAGTGTGTGTATGGGCTGCAGAGGAGCTTCAGTATGGAAGTGGTAAAAGTGTTGGGGCTGCAGCTATGCCTGCTTGCCTTCAGTCTTGGATCAGAAATCTCTTATCAATCCTCATTTTTTGACACCGAGAGCCACATGGAACAGAATAGTGCTCAACAGCCCCCATTTTTTGAGACTTACTATGGAACATTGCATAAACCTGAGGTAAGCTCTGAACTTGGATTATTAGCAAAGAACAAAAACCTAAGCTCAACAAACTAAAGAGGATGTCAGAAATCTTGAGAGTAATTTTCTTACTTGACATTAACTTGTATATCGTATTATTGAGTAAACGGTAGCTGTTTGTTGTGAATCACTGTGTAGCAGAGATTGTGCATACTGTTTACACATATGTATTCAGTGAAGGTACATAACATTTCTGGTACATTCTGCTGCTTCTGACAAATCTGTGTAGTACCAGTCAGAAACAGTCAGAAATACTGATTTGCTTCCATATAAGGGAATATTGTTGTGAGGCACTTTGTTACAACACATCTGATTCGCTCACACATGCTAATGAAACAATTCTAAATTTCACTGAATTCCTACTTGTTTAAGACCACAATTATGGTCATTCAACTTGACTATTTATATCACTTCAATATAAACAATAAAAAATGTTTAAGCACAGGTCTTCACATGTGAGATTATGAACATTTATACAATTATGAGAAATATCCATACAATCAGGTGTGTCCAAACTTTTTGTGGTATTTGCTGTCAAAATCTGATTTTCTCCTGAAAAGACGTAATTTTACAGGAAAATAAAAAAAGAACATTTAAACATTTAAAGTTAATATAATAAGGTTTCATTCTGAGTAATTTTGAACCATTTCTATTAGGCTGTTCCTAAAGAAATATTAACAATGTAAACAGACAAATTATGTAAATGAGGAGAGATAAAAGCAATAAGACGGATTCTAAGACAAAAACGTTCTACATTGCTGTATTTAAAGAATATTATTGTATGTTCCATGAATGTGTAAAATGAGTCTTGTACAGACTTGATTTGAGTGTTTTCCAGCAGGCTCCAGAGTTTGGACTGGAAATGAAATATCAGGCGCTGCAGGACTATGACATCATGGTGATGGTATGACAGCATATGCAGGCATTATTTCTACTTTATAATGGACTTTCAGCTTATCTTTTGAAACTGAAGTTAATGGTATTGTTTTCTTTGGAATAAACAGACGTGGCCTTTTGTTTGTATGTGGTTTCATGACGACACTCTGTGCCTCCTTTATTAGAAACATAAAACGTTCAGAATAAGACGTTCAGACAGGAAGAACCAAAAGAGGACCAGAGTGAGTAGTTACTCCACAATAGGTGTAAGGACTGCACGTAAAAAGTCACGTTTTCCAAATGTCAAATAATGTCTGATTAATCTTAATCCCACACTCTTTTTTTTCTCAGATATCTTTTCCAAGGAAATCTCAGGATGGGAAGACAACACCAGCTGTAAGCCACCTTATCTTGGTTATTCTAGAACAGTGTTTCTTAACCCTGGTCCTAGAGGCAACACACCTGATCAAACTAATCAGCTCATTAACAACCCTTTACAGAGTTGAGGTTTTTAGAAACACTGTAATGTACACACACTGATCACTTTTTTCTAGAAACCTCCTGCAGCTTCATCTTGCTGGTGTACAGTCTCTGTTAGCCATCCAGTACACCTGCTTGCTGATGGCAGCACAGTTTGTTGATTTCCATGCTAAAACACACCAACTTACCTTGCGATATATATTAATTGAGTGGCATGGTGGCGTAGTGGGTAGTGCTGTTGCCTCATACTAAGAATGTTGTGGGTTTGATTCCTGACTTTCTGTGTGAAGTCTGTATGTCCTCCACATGTCAGTGTGGTTTTCCCCCCAGGTGCTCTGATTTCCTCCCACAGTCCAAAAACTTTGCCTTGTGGCTGCTGAAATAGACTCCAGCACCTCCCATGACCCTGGTTAGGAATAAGCCATTCAGATAATGAATGCATGGGCTTTTTAATTGATGATCTGGGAGTTAATTGATAGATGTCATGAAAGAAAGATAGGGAAAATCAGAACCAGGAAAAATGGCCCAGTAACAGCTAAGAGCTACACACCATAGCACACGTTTGATTTGACATCAGCTAGCTAGAGTCAAGCCTATACTGCGGTGTGTGCCACTTTTGGCCTGCTAACTAAGCTATCGTTAACATAGCTAAAACCATGCCCAGACACCACAGAGCAGAATTGATTTTGAGCTCATTTACATATACCAGTCTTAAAGGCACAGTAACAATCAAACTATAAGAGAGACTGGAAAATAATCTTGGAAAAATCAGTTGACATTATAAGTTCATTTTAAATGGGAAAATGCTGACCATAGGCCCCAAGGGCATTGTAAGCATTTTTAAAGTGACACATTGGGGTGGGGAAGGGGGGGTTCTGGTGCGTCTCACATATTTCCTTCATACAAATTGCTGGGTGGATAAATGGTGGGGGATGAAACTTTTTTTTTATGAAAATTATTTTTTAAAGTTGTAATATAATAGTTCCAGTGCCCATGATAGGCCCCCTAAAAACTCTTTCTCTCCAAGGTGGTTCGAGCTAAGAGACAACTAGACAAAAGTGGAAAGCAACAGAAGAAACACTCCAAGCCTAGACCAGGAACATACTCTGTGGTTGGCTCAAAGGTAAGGAATGTTACATCACAACAGTGAGAAGACGGATACTGAAAGCTTTGTTCCAGACATTGTAATCATGTGTGATCCACTGTCTTTCATACAGGGTCCAACTCAAGGCTTCATTCAGTAGTCAAAAGAAGCAGCTAAAGGTAATGTACCCTTTAATCGGGAGGGGATCTCCTTATTCAGTTTTATTTTGATTCAGGATGCCAATTTGCGACTATAAAATGATTTTAGGTGCATTTCCATGCCTTTCTCACATATTAAAAGGTTCACTACAGATGATACTTTGTTTTTAAACATGAACTAATTAAATGTAAATATTTCATGCAAATTAAACATACTGAAAGAAAAATACATATACGGAGAATTTTCACATCGCGCCAATAGAAGTGACCTGTGAGTTAATAGTGACCCCTGGAGAAACACCAGCCTGCTATATCGGCTGTACTCGAAAAATGAGCTCTCAAAGCCATGTACACGTTTAGTGAAGTGAGGAACTCAGTTACAGTACATAGAGCGTCATATTTTCATATTTTACTACTCATCCGAAATTGTTCAAGTTGTTTTGAAGGTCGGGTGTCAGTTCTGTATGAGCCAGTGCTCCAGTACACACACACACTCATACACAACCACGCTATTCCTGAAAACCACTTTGGTTAGCATTCTAACTGAATTTTCGCGATGCTCTTCGGTCGAGTGAGAGAATAAGATGACACTCCCATCTCCTCCAGTAACGACAATCAAAAACTCCGGAAAATGCAAAATAATCCACTACTTTCCAACGCCAGTGTGGACAAGCACGTTTTCCTCAGACAATGTGTCACTCTGCGAAACTCGCAGCATAGATATAGGTTTACTGCGGGCCATCACTTCATTTACACAAAATATAACCAATTTATGACTACAAAAATAAATACAGTATTTTTGTATTAGGACAATAATCATGACAAACCATGATTTGAATTGATATTGAAGTGACACTTAACACTGGACAGTTTCTCTCCTTTTTCTTCTTTAGATGGCTTGTGTTGATGAATGACGGGCAAGTGAAAGACAGCTCAGGCGAGCAGCGCAGTCTGTCACAGCAGTCTTATTTCATTCGATTTCTTTATAGACTATAGATTTACATACAGATTCATAATATGTATACCAGGGGACAGGAGGCGCATTTTGACATGAAAATGCTAAATGGAGAGCCAAGAAGTTATGTTTCATAATGATAAAGTAATCATATAATAAGTCACCATTTTACTCTGGCATTTCTTATTCTACATTATCCATGCATTTATCCATGCATCTCACAATGTAAGCTATGTGCTTAACGAGTTTTGCTTTTGAGCAATAAAAGATTTCCCCATCAGCTGAAATCTGCTGTCTTATTTTCTTACTTTATGGATTTGTGGTAACCCGGGGTAAAAGGCCCCAAACAGTATTGTGGTTGTTCTTAAGTTTGTTTTTACCCCTTGGATCTCTCAGACACACCTGAATGAAGGAACCAAACACCTCGATACTGATTTTCAATACACCTTTTATTAAGCAGTCTCCGTTTATAGTACAAATACGGTTTCCCCCCTGGTCTGAGCCTCCCACACCACACACCCGTGCATACACAGCAGAGTTGACACACACAGCCCCCACACTAGGGCCTACAGCAAACTAGTTTTTAAACTCACTGCACACACTTCTAGTAGTAAGGAGAGCACACAAAATACGGCCTTAAGGGATAGGGAAAAACAAAGAAAAATATGCACATTAACTGAAACAGAAACTAACTTAATCACTCCAAAGGAAAAAAGGAAAAGAAAAAACAAACTTAGCGTCTGGGCCTCGGTCGCCACCCTGAGGCCCTCTCAACCAAAATAAATAACCAAACCCCTGGCTGGCGCCACAGTTCCTTGTGCCCCGATGCACGGTTCCAGACACGATACGGTTTCCGATTCCCTTTGTCCCTTGTTCCACCCGCATTCCTCTCAGCACGCTACGGTGGCCACCATCCAATCCACCAGCTGCAGACACTCGCTGGGCCTCGTCCTTGGTGTCCTTCTCTGTCCGACCCAACCACGAACCTCAGAAACACATGCACAGAAACCTTAACCACTCGTCTCTCCCCAAAAAACAATACAACACAGAAAAAAAACGGAAAACACATTCCTACCCATTCCAATCTTTCACACACTCACACACACACACACACACTATATATATATATATATATATATATGAGGAACAAAGTATCTTTGAATCTTCATTTGAAGCATCGCTTGTATGTATATAATGTTTTTGCTCTTATAAATGCTTTCATAAAGGTAAAACCAAATTGAAAAATATGTGATAAACTAAGAAACTAGGTTGTTTTGTGTACATTGAGAACGCTATTTCAGGCCTTGTGGCTAGATTACTGCCATTGCAGCTTACTTGTTTGTTTACCACTGTAGAGTTTTTAAGTAAATTTAGTTATTGTGATGATTGTAATAATCTAACTAAGCAGCTAATTGTGGTTTCCTCTGTTTCACTCTGTATTCAGGGTAATGTAGAGAACATTAAATAAATTAACAAAAGGAACAGGATGTCACTTCATGTTCTTGAATCAGAGTTTACCTCACTGTCTAGTCAAAGTTGCTACACCTAGGTGAGGACAGTACAGTGAAAAACCGAGAATAAACTGAAGTTTCGACATCTATGATAAGAAAAACAAGAAATGGATCAAGAAAAGACTTACAATGCTTCTGTACATACAAGAACATCTAGAAGCTCTCGCTCTTCTACGTCCAGCGCAGCAGCCCGGGCACGTGCCAAGGCAGAGGCGTCAAAAGCACAAGCTTCATTTGCTGAAAAAGAAGTAAAGCTTAAATTGGAAAAGGCTGCAAAGGAAGCAGAATTACAATTAAACAAAGCTAAATTGGAAGCTGAATTAAACGCATTAGCACTGCAAAGAGAAGCAGCTGCAGCTATTGCACAAGCAGAAGCCTTAGAAGTAGCCGAAGATTTAGACAATTCAATTGAGTTAGATTTAACTTCTCTGGATGTTTTGTGAAGTTAAATGGTGACACGTATTAAAGAATACGTTGAAGAACAAGCTGAACTTCACCCACCACAAAGTCAGATGCCAACAAATGCCACATTCATGTCAGATGTCATGTCAGATGTGAGCTTCATCACATGGAGCCCTTCAGTGGAAAAGAGGTTAAACTTGCAGCATGAAATGGATCAAGAAATGGATGAAGCTTGTAACGAACCATCCACCAAGAGCAGAACATTCAACCACAGTTGTGTTAAATTTAAAGATGAAGCCAACATGAACAGCCCTTTTCGGAACAGCGGACATCATACAAAACCTAAACCAAATTACCACCTCAATAGTCCATCACCACACACCACTGTTCAGACACATGGTCCTCGGAATGCTCCAACTACTGTGAGTGTATCACCTGAAATAGAGCACCTGGCTCAATATTTGGCTCGTTGTGACTTGGTGAGTACAAGTCTTTACCACTTTGACGATAAACCTGAAAATTATCTAGTGTGGCGGTCATCATTCAACTATGCCACTTCAGGCCTACGGTTCTCAGCCACTGAGATGTTGGATCTGATGTTTCAGTGGCTTGGCCCAGAGTCAGTTAAACACATTAAAAAGATTCATTCTATCCATGTTGGGAACCCAGATATAGTATTAAGAAAGGCCTGGGAGCGCCTCCAGGAGTGTTATCCTGCACCTGAAATAATGGAAATGTCTCTTTTTAAAAGACTGGATGAATTTCCTAGGATTTCAAACAAGGATCACGAGAAGCCGAGGGACCTTGGAGATCTTCTTATGGAACTTCAGGGTGCCAGAGAAGAAGGGTACCTCACAGGCCTGATGTACCTGGATACTGCCAGAGGCATTAGGCCCATAGTGGAAAAGCTTTCTGATGGGCTTCAAGATAAATGGCTCTTGGTGGGCTCAAACTTCAAGGAAGAAAATAATGGCTATTTGCCCCTTTTCTGCTATTTTGCTAATTTTGTCTGATCATGAAGCACGCAGAAGGAACAACCCCAGCTTTGTCCTTCCATGTAGCAGTATCAGTGTCTCAAAGTCAGACAAGACACTTTCAAGGAGTTATGGGAGTAAAATAAGCGTTCACAAGACAGACATTTCTTCAAGTGGGCACCAACTCTATACACAGTGAAAAACTCTGGTGGACCACAAAAAATCTGTCCTATTCACCTCAAACCACATCCGCTAAGGAAATGCAAAACATTTAGAAGGAAGAGTCTTGAAGAAAGAAAGGCTATTCTCTTGAATTTGCTTCAAGTGCTGCATGTCCGACAGTCATCTCCCAAAAGACTGTAAGGCCTCAGTAAAATGCACAGTGTGAAAGCAGTTGGCACAATGCTTCTATGCATCCAGGTCCTGCACCTGAGGTACCCACAAATGGCAGGGAAAAAGAGAAACACACTGTCTTCAGTACAGCCATTAATTCACAGTGTACACAGGTATGCGGTCCAGAGCAAACTGCTAGATCCTGCTCAAAGATCTGTCTGGTTCGAGTATTTCCTGAAGGTCGACGTGAAAAGGCTGTTAACATGTATGTAATTCTAGATGATCAAAGTAATTGTTCTTTAGCACAATCCGATTTCTTTGAGCTGTTCAACATCAATAGCCAATCATTTCCCTACTCACTAAGGACCTGCGCTGGGTTGGTTAAGACATCAGGCAGAAAAGCAGTAGGATTTCAGGTTGAAGCTCTTGATGGGCGTACTAGCCTCCTACTCCCACCACTAATTGAGTGCAATGAAATTCTCAACGACCGCTCTGAAATTCCAAACCCAGACGCAGCCCAGCACCACCCACATCTGAGAAGGATATCAACTTACATCCCAGAACTCGATTCCAAAGCAGAAATACTTATCTTGTTGGGCAGAGATATTGTCTGCCAGCAGTTGAGTGGACCTCACAATACCCCCTTTGCCCAAAGATTAGATTTAGGATGGGTCTTGGTGGGGGACGTATGCTTGGGGAAGGCACATAAACCAACTGTCAGCACATTTAAGACAAAAGTGCTAGAGAGTGGCCGTCCTTCTATTCTCATGCCTTGCAAAAGCTTCATGAAGCTGAAAGGATTTACACCATGGCACGGACCAGAAAAATGGATCCTGTGAAACATCCTTAGAGGACCTTGGGCAAAATATCTTTAATGAAACCGACTTGGACAACAAACTTGCCCCATCTATTGAGGACACCATCTTCTTGGAAATCATGGACAGAGAAGTGTTCAAAGATAAGTCCAAAAACTGGGTCGCCCCTCTTCCTTTTAGAGTTCCACAGCAGTGTCTCACCAACAATTCTGAAAAGGTGTTTACTCGCCTCACTTCATTGCAGAAGATGTTTCAGAGAAAACCAGAGATGAGAGACCAATTTCTGAAATTTATGCAAAAAATATTTGATAAAGGACACACAGAGGTTGCTCCGCCATTAGAAGCAAATGAGGAGTGTTGGTGCCTGCTGACCTTTGGGGTCTACCATCCGAAGAAGCCTGAAAACATACGTGTAGTGTTCGACTCCAGTGCTAAGTATGATGGCACATTCCTGAATTATACACTCCTCAAAGGCCCGGACCTCAATAATTCACTTGTTGGGGTGCTGATCCGTTTCTGAAAGGAGCAGGTAGCAGTGCTTGCTTATATAGAACAGATGTTCCACTCATTCCTCTTCCACAAAGACCACAGAAACTATCTCAGATTTCTGTGGTACAGAGATAATGACATGTCTAAAGACATCACTGACTACAAAATGAAGGTCCATGTTTTTTGCAACAGTCCTTCTCTAGCTGTGGCCGTCTATGCACTTAGGAGAGTTATTCAGGAAGGTTCAAAGAAATATGGAGCAGACACAGTCCAGTTTGTCAAACGGCATTTTTACGTGGATGATGGAGATTAGTGTGCCTACGGATGCTGAAGCGATAAGCCTACTGGAGCGAACACAAGCTTCTCTTAGTGAATCTAACTTGAGGTTGCACAAATTTGTTTCAAACAGTGAAGCTGTCTTACAAGCATTTGCACCAGCAGATAGGGCAGTTCTGAAAGACCTTGGTGGTGATGCTATGCAAGCGCAACGAAGTTTAGGATTGTTGTGGGAGACAATATCAGACACCTTTGCATTTGCAGTAGAGGAGTTCTGTCCACGGTGAATGGCATCTTTGACCCTTTAGGCATGGTTGCTCCGGTGGTTGTTGAAGGCAAAATTCTCTTGAGAGAACTGAGTGCAGGTATGTGTGACTGGGATACACCTCTGCCAGAAGAAAAGCGCAAAGAGTGGGAAGCATGGCAAGATTCACTGCATGATTTAAGCAAAATGCACATTCCCCGTGCATATACTGCAACGTCACTCTCCAAAACTGTACTCTCCGAGCTGTGTGTGTTCTCTGATGCATCCAACAAGGCTATTGGGGGGGTTTGTAGCATATCTAAAGACCTTACAGGCTGAGGGACATATTGAAGTAGGATTTGTTTTAGGGAAAGCCAAGTTGGCCCCACAGTCAGCACCCACAATCCCTCGGTTGGAATTGTGTGCTGCAGTATTGGCTGTGGAAGTTGCTGAATTAATTCAAGATGAATTAGATACAAGGATAGATGCTATCAAATTCTACTGTGACAGCAAGGTAGTACTTGGTTACATTTACAATCAAACCAAACATTTCTATGTCTATGTTCACAATCGCATCCGTCGAATTTGCCAGTCCACAACTCCAGATCAGTGGTTCTACATCAATACAGAAGACAACCTGTATCCCAACTGGCTCAAACAACAAGGTTTACTGGCCCAGCCTTCTTGTATAAGCAAGATCTCACTGAGCAAGACATTAAGCAAACATTTGAGCTTGTGAACCCAGAATCAGACATGGATATACGGCAGGAAGTGAGCACTTTCGTGACTCAGGCTCAGATGAGTAACCTTTCTGCTGCGTGTTTCAGATGATTTTCATCCATGTGTTCACTCATTAGGGCCATTGCATTCCTCACCCACATAGCCAAAGTTTTCAAACAGAAGTCTGGTGAATGTAGAGGGTGGCACCACTGTAGTCTGCCATGTACTGTAGATGAGTTGTCTCAAGCCAGACACATCATCATAAAAACAGCTCAGGAAGAATTCTTCTTTAAAGAACTTGCAGACCTTGAATCCAAACAAGCTGTAGCCAAGAGCAGTTCTCTTCAGAAGCTCAATCCTATTCTTGAAGGTGACCTGATTCACGTTGGCGGCAGATTAAAACATTCAGACTTGAGCATGGTGGAAAAGAATCCCATCATCTTGCCCAAAAACAGTCATGTTTCTCTGCTGTTAGTGCGACAGTTCCATGAGGAGGTAAAACTTCGAGGTCGCCACTTCACTGAAGGGGCCCTTCGAGTGGCAGGCTTCTGGGTTGTTGGCGGGAAGCAGCTTGTTGCTTCAGTCTTACACAAATGTGTAGTGTGCCGACACTTACGGCGTAAAACAGAAGGGCAAATTATGGCCGACTTGCCTCTGGAACGCTTACAGACATGTCCACCCTTCACATATGTAGGTGTGGACGTGTTCGGACCATGGCCAATCGTCACTAGAGGTGGACAGGCTCAAAGTAAAAGGTGGGCGATGCTCTTTAGTTGCATGAGTTCCTGTGCTGTACACATAGAGGTCATTGACTCCTTAGATACTTTCAGTTGCATTAATGCACAGCAGCTGCGAAGGAATTGGGACTAATAGCCCAATAGCCTGATGCTATAGTCCAGAACTACTTAAGTCACCAAGGGTGCTCATGGGTGTTCAATCCTCCTCATGCGTCCCATATGGGAGGCTCATGGGAACGCATGATAGGCTTGTCAAGATGGATCCTGGATGCTATCCTACTTCAGGAGAAAATTCAACTCACCCATGATGTCCTGTGCACCCTAATGATGGAAGTGGCTGCAATAATCAATGCTAGACCTCTTGCACAAGTCTCTACTGACCCTGAGGCACCCTTCATATCGTCCCCTGCGATGCTTCTCACTCAGAAGGTTGGGGTTGCCCCAAATTACACTGACAAGTACTTCTTCAGCAGACAGTGGAGACAAGTGCAAGCTCTCGCAGAACAGTTCTGGCGCTGATGGCGTCAGGAGTACCTCCCTTCTCTGCAATACCAGAGAAAATGGAGAGAAACTCAAAGAGATTTGAAAGAAGGAGATGTTGTTCTCCTGAAGGATGACCAAGCTCCTCGTAACAGATGGCCAATGGCAAGGATTACGGCTGTCTTCCCTGGGAAAGATGGCAAAGTCCGTAAGGTAGAGCTTTAAATATCGGATCCAGGTTCAGTTAAGGTTTTCTTAAGACCAGTTTCAGAAGTAGTTCTTCTTTTACCAAAAGACTGTTAAAGGTATATTAATAGTTAAAAATGACCTTTTAGGTTAGGCGAGGAATGTTCTGCCCTTCAGCTAGTTCAGTCTTAATTTATATATGTTTATTTTTGGTTGTCCATTTCTGTCATACAGACCTTGTTTAGACCTTGTTGGTATGGACTTTTATTTTGACATTCAAATGCACAGGAAGTAGGGAAGTAGGAGTAATGGAGAAATAGCAGACAGGCTGTGAACAGACAGAGCATACACTGGGTGTGAGGAACAAAGAAAGTATCTTTGAATCTTCAGCAGAAGCATCGCTTGTTTGTATGTAATGTTTTTGCTCTTATAAATGCTTTCATAAAGGTAAAACCAAATTGGAAAATATGTGATAAACTAAGAAACTAGGTTGTTTTGTTTACATTGAGAATGGTTTTTCAGGCCTTGTGGCTAGATTACTGCCATTGCAGCTTACTTGTTTGTTTACCACAGTAGAGTTTTTAAGTAAATTTAGCTATTGTGATGATTGTAATAATGTAACTAAGCAGCTAATTGTGGTTTCATTAGCTATTTTTTTTTCCTTTCTTTCAAGTTTCACTTTGTATTCAGGGTAATGTGAAGAACGTAAAATAAATGAAGAAAAGGAACAGGACGTCACTTCATGTTCTTGAATCAGAGTTAAACTCACTGTCTAGTCGAAGTTGCTGCACCTAGGCGAGGACAGTACACAGCTTGAGGTTGTGAAGTAAAAAAAGAGCTCGTCTTTAATGTTTCTGGTCAATTTGTGTTGATATTTTATTAATGTTGAGGCTGATATGCAACAAAAAATGACAATAACCCAAAAATTGTTTTACATATGCCTACATATACAGTGCTGTGAAAAAGTATTTGCCTGCTTTCTGATTTCTTTTTTTTTTTGCATGTTTGTCACTCTTAAATATATCAGATTATCAAACAAATTTAAATATTAGACAAAGATAAACCAAGTAAACACAAAATGCTGTTTTTAAGTGATTATTAAGGAAAGTGATTTATTTTGATTTATTTTTGATAAGGAATTTGATTATGTATGCTGTGTTTAAGTGATTATTTATTTATTAAGGAAAAAAAACTATCCAAATCTACATGGCCCTATGTGAAAAAGTAATTGCCCCTAAACCTAGGGGCAATTACTGGACTAGGCCACTTGAAAACCTTGATTTTGTTTTTTAAGCCATGGACTTGCTGGTGTTTTTTGGATCATTATCCTGCTGCAGAACCCAAGTGCGCTTCAGCTTGAGGTCACAGACTGATGGCCACATATTCTCCTTTTTTGTAGAGAGCAGAATTCATGGTTCCATCAATCACAGCAAGTTGTCCAGGTCCTGAAGCAGCAAAACAGCCCC
>JBBPCX010041144.1:0-15407 GCA_037974365.1 Hydrocynus forskahlii | reverse complement strand
TATATATATATACACACACACACACACACACACACACACACACACACACACACACACACACACACACACACACACAGAGTTGGGTAATTCAGGTCCACTGCATAAAACACACTACCTGTATCTAGACAGCCCAGGTGGTTGGAACAAAATGTACACAATATAATGATACATATGTTGAATTACAATCCCGACATTACATCTGGGTGGTCTTCCACATACAATGCAGGTGTGTTAAATTTGACTACATCATGCAGACCACCACGCCACCAGCATCCATTAATGACCACAGCTATTAGACCACCACTTCCAAAAGCCCTGTATGACACCTGGATCCATCTGTAGGGCATTAAAATAACAGCCCTGTAACTGCAGGGGCTTCCACACCGGGAACAGGGGAGGGCCACGGGGCGGCCCCGACACCAGCGCTCACCAATTAATGGGAAACTCATGTAGAATGAGTCAACAGTGAGGAAGGCCCTTTCATACTTCTCCCCCACACGCACTCACTTGCCCGTACATATCACATTACTCTATTGGAGCCAAAACAAAAAACCCAAAAACCCGAGAAATGGCTTTTCATCTCTTCGACACAGCGACAAAAGTGCAGTGACTGTGGAACAAATCATTTCGGACAGACTTCTATTTTTAAGCCTGGAGTGACTGTAAGCATAAAACCGCATCAATTACAATGTAACCCTCACTGCCACCGCCAGTGCAGACGAAGCATGATAACTTCACACTCCTAGCTCACCGAAATTCCGGTATACCTTTAAATCAATACCACACTGAGCAGCAGATTACAGAAGTAGAAGAGATGTATTATAATCTGAATTTCATGCTGAAAGAAAGACTACGCTTTACATTTGGACATGCTAGTCAGTATTTGATTTAAATAGAAAAAATGGCACAACTTACTACGAAATAAAAGAGGAACTCCACATGGTCTTTCAGTCTTTCAGAGTATTCAGATGGTTTAGATGTAAACAAAGTCAAAGTGGTCTGATGTGAAATGCATTGTTCTGGAGAAACACAAAACTGTTGACAGTGCTGGTGATGGGAACCAGACATCTGAAGTTAGCCTCTAAAAGTCACCCTGCAGAAAGTTATTTCATTAAATGTTATGGACACAAACGTTATGGATGCCTGGGACACTGCTGCATTGTTTTGTGATTACATTTTGGCCCTACATATATATTTTTTATATTAAAACCAGTTATTAACAGGGCAGTGAGACACTGCGACCCCTAGTTCCTATCAAAAGAGTAAATACACTATATGGAAAAGCATTGGGACGCTGGACCATTACACCAACTTAAATGACATGCAAATACATAGACTTTAATATGGAGTTTGTCCCCACTTCGCTGCAAGAACATCTTCCATTCTTCTTGGAAGACTTTCCACAAGATTTTGGAGTTTCTGTGGGAGTTTGTGTCCATTTATTCTGTAGAGAATTTCTGAGGTCAGGCACTGATGATTGTCGAGAAGGCCTGACTCACAATCTCCGTTCCAGTTCATTCCAAAGTTGTTGGATAAGGTTGAGGTCAGGGCTCTGTGCAGGCCGGTCAAGTTCTTCCACACCGAACTCATCCAACCATGTTATTATGGAGCTCGCTTTGTGCACTATCCCAAACCCTGGAAACCAGCTGTGTCCCAGTACTTTTGTCCATATAGTATATCTCTCCAGTTTCACATCAAATCACAGCAGACGACTCTGCTTACATCTCAACAGCTACATTCAATAATGAGAAAATTGATGGAATTCCCCTTTAATCCTTTAATTACAATCCTTTATTTCGTAACGCATGTTACTTCGATTCGGTCAATCAAATATGCAGATCTGTCTAAACAGTGAAGTGATCAAAAGACAACAAGTACCAAGTCTTGAACAGAATGGGATGGGTTTTGAATGCTCTACCTCAATTATTTAGTGTGACTGAATGGAAACAGGATCATTTTGATCGTTTTCATGTCCCACATTATTCTCAGGTATCATTAACCTGTGATGCTCATGAAACACTAAAGCCTGTTTACAACCAGGCTTCCAATGCACCATGGAATGAGCATTGACATTCTCATAAAATGCTTATTGAACCACTGTCAATACCCCGGGGACTGAACAGCAGCGTGCTGGGATTGAGAGTGACTGCAGAGGAACTAGTGGTCTTTGCAGGAGGTGAATTTCAGCAAACCAGTATATAATCAATCATTCACGAGCACACATAGCAACAGCATCATCCGAAGTTAAGATGAGTGTATGGACATCCACAAAGTAGCGTTTTTACCTTTTACCTTGAAATATCAAATTAAATAAAAAGCACTGGGAAGGGTACACCTTGTCAAAACACTGCACTGACGTATTAAAGTAAGCATGCGTTCTGGTATACTGCTCATCTGTTTTATACACTTATGTCCCACTGAAGAAACTTTTCTGTTAAATAGAATGCTGTAGCATTAAGATTGACCTCCACTGGAAGTAAGGGGCCCAGCCCAAACCCTGAGAAACAGGTGTGTCCCAATACTTTTGTCCATACAGTGTAGCTAGATAGCCAGTAGCAACCTTGCTTACTTCTTAGCTTCTATTCTCTTCTCATCTGGTGAGTCATTTCAGTCATGCGAGTAATCTATTTTTCATCTGTGATTACGATTTGAAGACTGCTGCTACGGTCATGGCCTTAATAAGACATTCAACCTCCTTTTCTAGTCTTTAAACTGGAATATGTCACTCTAGAGACTACTGCAGCTCTACTGTAGGAGGCTGGTAAACAACAGATGAGAGTGGTGATACTGATTTTGGCAAAGTCTACAAAACGAGCCCCTAACTGTGAGCTCCGAACATCGTGATCAATCGCAGCTGTTCTGTGGGAGATCAATCAATGCATTCACCTGATCCAACAAACATTTTGGTCAAAATAATGCAGGCCAGTCTCAAACCACATCACATCAAAGATTCATCTGTGCGTTTGTAGTTTACTGCGAGACATGTGTATCAAACACTGTGTGGCGTTTTATTCACATCACGAAGCCCTAGAGTGTTTCAATAGTATGAGGCGCTCACGTGTAACGGAACATAGAGTAATTTGCTGTGATGTAACAGCAGGACACAGAGCAGTGTGTTCCAATGCCTGCAAGGGTTGCGGGGGGAGAGATATGAGTGCTGCCCCACTGGGCGCTGCGTGGCTCTTACCATGCAGTTCATTGCAAAGTGATTGTGCTGGGTCTGCAGCTCAAGCACGTGCTGGTGGTTGGCTCCGATCTCCGTGTAGCTGGTCAGGAACAGGCCCTTGTTGTGAACAATCCAGTCAAACATCTGTGAAGACATTGTAAAACAGGGGTGAGGATATAATATTAAGATCTAAAACACTACATGCAGGGGCTCCTCGAGTTACACCACAAATCCGTTCCATTGACAGTGATGTAACCCAAATTTTGATGAAACACACCCTAGCCTGTGTCACTTACCGATCCTAACACAGCTGTAAAATCATAAAAACAACAGATACGACAAAGACAGGCTGCTACTACTGCTTAAATTGATTACTCAACTTAAAAATGACTTGTAAGTTTGCTTAGCGGTTACACTGCAATTTGAATAATACACTTACCAGACAGATCTAACAAATGCATGTATGCCTCTAGTTATGAATTTCAGGTACATAAAGAAATTAATGTATTTTTTCTATTATGAGTGGAATGTAAATGGTTACTTAATTAAACATCTAAATCTTTTTTAGATTATTCATTACTTATAAAACAATTTGTCCTGTTACAAAATATTTGTGCATGACCTGGTAACTTGTGCTCTTAGCACCAGTCTTCCCACGCAAAACTCCTCAGTACTAATATTACCAATAATCTGACTGTAATATGTAACAGTAATACTAAGTCTTTCATTACCACTCAGTGATAGGAACAGAGGGAGTCAACGGCTTGTCAGTACGACTGTTGAATAGAACTTAATGTTATTCAACAGCCACATTAAAACCAATTCTACCATTCGCAATCATTTAGTACTAACATTAACATCAATCTGCCTATTCACCACCAAACCACTGACTAATATTCAGAGACATTTTCACCGACCCTACCATTCACAATTATTCTGAACAAAATTAGGTAATGTGCTTGTTCATCACTTCTAGCAGTAATCTGACCATTCATTGTACCGTTTAGCACCAGATTACTGACTATCGTTCAGGGTTAGAATCAGTGTAAAGCCTACATTTAACCGAATTCTGCGTTTACTACTACTTACCAACACTGGCTTGCTAATACAGCACAGCATTTATATTAGCAATAATCTGTAAATATTAACATACGTAGAAATACGGCACTGACTTTACTGTACTTTTAGTACAAATGGTACTTTCCTCATTATTCAACAATATGTAACAATTAGAATTACATACTATTGAATAATAAGATTCAAACTTATTATTTAACACTAACATTAGCAAAAAATTCTACACTTTATTGATGGGACAGGATCAGCATTAGCACAAATCCTACCTTCACTATAATTCAATAGTAAACAAATATTATCATTCAATATCATCTGTGCCTAACACAGCTAATCAGCCAGAAAGATATTTTGCCACCGGACATCGACCACTGCCCAGTCCCATGTCTGTTACACAGCCCCACCTTCTCTGCATCCTGCTCGAAGAGCCGGAGCTGGAAACATTGGTCCAGCTTGAGTTTCCGCATGTGCCAGGCCTGATGCAGGTGCTGGCGTGTGGCGTGCAGTTTGTCCAGCAGCGCTGAGATCTTGGGGACTAGGCCCTGCACGTCCCCGCAGCCTCGCTCGCCCTGGATCCGCAGCAGCAGCCGCTGGCCCTCAGCGTCCAGCTCCTCCACCGGAGCTTTGGTGACGCGCTTCTTTAGCGAGGCGTGCTCCTCTATGCTACAGCGCGCTCCTTCCAGGTCAGGCGGGAGCTCCCGCTGGGACACGAGGTCCTGCAGCTCCTCCAGACGGGCCAGCACTCGAGCCGCGTTGCTCGTGAACTCCTCAAAGGCCACGCGCACCTCGATCCACTCCTCATGGTTGTAGTCCAGGCTGCCATCGAAGTCAGCAGTCAGCTGCGAGGGGTCTACCATTTTTGACAGGCCATCCAGGGACACCATGATGGTCTATACGCAGGACAGAGCAGGAAATACTGTTAACTCCTTGACCTTCACCGACATATTCTTGACTCTTAATAATAGCTTATTACTAATAGCTTATTACTAATGCTGGCCCGGACAATTTGAATACAGCAAAGGTCTAGAGGCGTATCCATAACTGTTTTAAACAAACACAAAAAAGTAGCATAGAACCAACAGAACGTGCATCACTGCAATTAGATAAGCAAATAACAAAGGCAGACTCATCTTTATCTGACTTTGTTGGACAGCGTTACAACACATCTTTAGGCATCTTTGAGCTGTCCAACTTTCTCTTGTAAAAGAAAAAGTGATTCGTCAGTAAAAGAAAAAGTGATTCCTCCCTCTATCTCTCCATGGTCCAGTTCTGATGCTCATTGTAGGTGATTTCAGTGGTGGACGGAGGTCAGCATGGACACTCTGACTAGTCTGTGGCTACGCAGCCCCATACACAATAAGCTGTGATGCACTGTGTGTTTGGCTACCTTTCTATCATAGCTGGCATGAACTCTTTCAGCTATTTGTACTACAATTCCTCTTTGGACCACGTTTGGTAGGCATATACTGGGAACGCCCCACAAAACCTACTGTTATAGAGATGATATGACCCAGCCATGGTAACAAGATAATCAATGTTATTCACTTCACCTGTCACTGGTTTTAATGTTATGGCTGATTGGTGTATTAGCAGCAATAGAAAACCCAGCTTTAAAGAGAAATTCAGCCGGTAACGCTTTTAAAGCAAATGTTATAAATGTTGCTAGGTTGATCTTCTCACATTCTTTACTGGAGGCCCTGCTAGAGACAAACTGCAGTATAATCCATAACACCGTAATTACTTTAATACATTATAAATCTATTTCCATCAGAGTATTAATATGACCTTTTCTCATTTGGACAGAAGACCAGTTCTGTGTGAGTGCTACCAGTGTGATATCTGAGCGGCCTTTGTGTCCCAGCACATTTTCCTGTTGTCATCCGCTCAGTGGGAGGTTTCCATGGTCCAGGAACAGCGATTTTGAAAACAACACAATCAGGGCCCGTTTGCACCAGGAATGTTCTCCTTGTCAGATCATTTACATCCAATGCTTTACTTAAGCAGAGCCAGGGAACATTCCAGAGATTTCCACACAGGTCATGTTGTCAGAAACAACAGCTGACCTACATGCGATCACTCTGAGCTCTAAGAAGGGGCTTTTTGAGAGGTACACCCCAGAGAGTCCCTTAGTTATACTCACAGCAACTTCTAACTGCATTAAAAATCTTAAGCACATTCATAGGCATCTCTGAACCACACAGCTGTGGGGAGATAACATTATTACGCATTGTGTCAGCTCGTGGGACGTTTGATAATAAATGCTTAATTGACCGTGTAACAGCAATTACAGTTTCATAAGAGTTATAATTTCATGCAGAGCCGTGCATCAAGAAGACTGGACCCTTAACCTCACTGAAGGAAGCTGTGGTTCTATCTCTCGCGCCTTAAATAGGTCAGCACTAATTTTAACAGCTCTAGTTTCTCAGCAGCACTGAGCATGCTCCAGAAAGCCATCATCTGTGCATAGCTGCTTTCTCTCGAGGAAACACAAGTGCGGTCCAAGAACTAGGTTTAAAAAATCAGCCTGGCGCTCCTCCTTGCTGTGTGCTCAAATCACTGTTCTTTATTGTACATAAATAGAAAATGACTCTCATTTCACTACAAAACATAATGTACTTAAAATGTGCTTAACCCCACCTTAATCAACCCCTGAAAATACATCAAACTCCTTCATCTGACTGAACTGAAATTTGTGAATCCAGCCCCTTAACTTCACCTCAAAATTAGATTTAAGGCATGAGTATGAAACCCCTTAATCTTCAATTTAAGGCATTAATTCAGGAGGTTCTAGTATTTAAGGGGCAAAGTAAGTGGAATTCCGTAGTTTTACCCGGTAATCAGCCTTAATCTATGCACTTTTCCCTTAATTTTCCTTCATTTCCCGTACGGTAAATTAAGGTCAAAATTAAGGTCATTTTAAGGGCCAAAATTAAGGTGTTTGGTGTCGTTGTGTTTGTCATGAGACTTTCGTGCATTTGTTATGAAGGCAGTGCTGGTGTTGGCATAAAGACATAAATACCAAAAATAGGTCGTGACGATATACTAATTTAGTGTTACCTCAAGTTTCTACACAGCCTGACTGCAGATATCCGAGTTGACTGTAGTTGTTCGCTTAACAATCAAAGTTGGCATTACATGTGTTTTTCATATCCTGAGTTGGAGTCAAATGCATGTAAATAAAATAACACAATACTCTTTTATTGAAATGCAATGTAAAATAAAAAATGGTGCTATAACACCTTTAGAGGGCAGCAGTGAGCAATGTTTGTTTATTTGAGCTTTTTGGAAATTTCAGCATTCACACAAAAGATTAAAAAAACAATAAAACTATTTCTGCTGTGTCTGTGGTCAGCTGGGAGCTTCTAATGATCAGCATCTAACAAACAAGATTCAAGCTTCAGGAAATACAGCCAATTTGTTTTGTTTTGTTTTGTTGTAATAAGTCTTTATACCTTGGTTTACAGACTGAAATAGTGAAACAAATCCAGTTCCAAAATGTGTGAACAGTTTATGTTTTCATGGCTGTTTCTCACGTTTGAATTAAAAGCTTCTGTGTTGATGACTTACCTCAAATTCAAATTTAGAGCTGCCAAAGTTGGTCCTCTGCTTCTGCCAGAAGTTGTCCGGTTTGATGATGAGTGCGACGTGGATGCAGGAAGGGAAAGACTCCTGAAGGATCTTCAGCAGGGGCTTTATGGAGTCCCACTTGGAGCCACGCATGTCCACGATGACCGTGAAGCCATGTCTGCTAACTTCCTCACTGCAGCCAAACACAAAAATGTCAATGCATGGCAAAATAGTGAGCTACAGTGCATATAACAATTCTAACAGAAAAGCAAAAATCTACTACAGCTCCAGGAGTGATCTGCTAAGAACCAGAGCCATGAGTAGGAAAAAGCCACCAGTGGACCTGAGAGAGCTCTAACATCCACAGCTGCACTTCCTGCCTGTTCTCACTCGAGCAGAGGAGGGAACAGCGCGCATCTCATACCGACCTCCCTCTCACAGAGAGAGAGAGAGAGAGAGAGAGAGACAGAGAGAGAGAGAGAGAGAGAGAGAGAGAGAGCGAGAGAGAGAGAAAGAGAGAGACAGAGAGTGAGAGAGAGAGAGACAGACAGACAGAGTGAGAGAGAGAGAGAGAGTAAAAGACAGAGAAAGACGGACACAAAGTGAGAGAGGAAAGAGGGGGGGAGCAGAGAGACAGATGAAAACAATGAGGAAGGGAAAATGTTATTTAAAGCAAAGGAAGGAAATGAGGAGGAAGGAAGAAACAAGTTTGTGACAGTGAGGCCACAGACAGAGAGAGAGAGAGAAGAAAGATGGAGAGAGAGGAGAGAGAGAGGAGAAAGAGACATGGAGAAAAAGAGAGAGAGAGAAAATGCAGAAAGACAAAAGGGAAATAAGAGAGAAAGAAAGACAATGTGGGGTACAGAGATGGAGACATAGAGACAGAGAGGGAGAGACAGAGACAGAGAGAGAGACAGAGAGAGAGAGAGACAGAGAGAGAGACAGAGAGAGAGAGCGACAGAGAGAGAGAGAGAGAGAGAGAGAGCGAGAGAGAGAGGCAGAACAGTGGGTCTCTCTGCCTCTATACCCCTCGCAGGTTATCGGATATGCCAGACAGCTACTCAGACTAACAGACCCCAGACACTCAGCGTCTGTTTTTCTAACCGAGGGGTCCGTCTCTGGCCCCCGTCGATGGCCCTCTAACGAGAAGAGTGGGCTGAAGGAACATCTTCCAGGATCTGTAATGCCATATCACTGTTTCTCTCAATGTAAAGTCATGTTACGTAACAAACTCAGCATACGAGTCTGTTTCCAAATGTGAAAGAAAATGAATTGAAGACAGTTTGATGCTTGATATTGTAGACCCTTTTAAGCCCTGCTTAATTCAAACTTTTTTTAAAATCTTGAATAATTACTGGGTAGCCTTTATTCCTTTTTAGCAATGTTAGCACTTTCATCCAGCACAAAATGTTCCCTTGCTGAAGTACTGACATTGTGGCACATCACATGTCCGGAGAAAATGTAAAATAACATTTTCAGTACACCTACCTTAACGGACTGTTCACAGAACCAAAAAAAATCTAAAAATGCTTAACTGCTATTTTTCACTGGCTATTAGAAATGTTGGCATGTCTGTGTTTCTTTAATACAAGAGTCTTTAGCGAGCATAAACCAGTCCAGATCAGATTACTGGACCTGTCCAGTGAAAAATATCCAGAGAAAAAGACAACTGAGGAGTGATGTTATTCCCAGTTCAGACTTCTCACTTCAGAGATAAACGGAATGCAATATTAGAGTCCTGCAACTCTTGCAGCTTTCATGTTCAGAGAAAGAGACGGTGCATTCAGAGAACGCTGGCACCCTCAAACATTTAGTAACATAGTTTCCTCTTGTTACTAGCAATTTCAGCATTTCAGGGTCTTCATTAAGCAGAAAAGAGCCGTTTTTGCTGAAGTGCTCAGAGTGGAGTTCCATACATAGAATAAAATGATGCACAGGTAAGATGAACAGAGCTGCAACACAAAGATTGCTAAATTTTCTTGTTTGGAGGCACTCCCGAGCAAAAGCTTTGAGACCTTTTCAGCATGAGTGCCTGTTTTGTAAACATTTTTAGCCATTTTGAGAGCGCTATAAAAGCTCAGATCTGTTTACACTGAGAACAAGGGTTCTGGAAGACCGGTCTTTGCGGTGCGTTTCCATTGTTTTTGGGGCTCAACACTGCTACTCTACACCCAAGCCAACCTCACATCAATGTCAGAAAACACAAGCAAATCCATGGAGTCTTTTACATTTCCTAAAGAAAGCTGTGATTATTTTTCCTCTCGGACAGCAGTCAGGCTTCTCCATGGCATCATGGTCGCCATCGTCATGGGACATTTGGCTCCCACATAGAAAGAAAAACACTTTATTATATTTTACGAGTTTTCATAGCTTCCACTAAAACCAAAAGCACCAGAACACATCTAGAAGTAAATGTAACCACGAGCATCCAAACCAAAAGTCAACTGCCTACTAGCTGAGACCACTTATAGTCCCACAAGGTTCACATTTGTGTATTTCCCTTTCATCATGGGGGCAAAAGGAAAGAAGATAAACCCAAACGCACACATACACACACACACACACACACACACACACACAGAGCTTGGCTCACACTTTACCTGGGGATTCCTGCGAGGTAGGCGAGGAGGCGGCGGAGGTCTTCCTGTCGTATTCTGTCATGGTTGCTGCGGGCAGGGAAGGTGAGGACCGGCCCACCACGCCTGTCTCTGCCCCCTGAAACACACCAACACACACAGACACATCACACTCTGACCACTCTAAAGCACAGAGCTCAGCCCAATGTCTCCACTCACATAGCTCAATATGGAAAAACGTCCAAATTGCAAGGTTATTACAGACCATAAATCATTATTCTTTTGTTTTTTTTTTAATTTAATTATCCATAATTTAATAACAGCTATTAGTGTCACCATGTGGCTAACCAGTATCCTGTCAGGTTTTCATTTGGCATGTAGGATAATTATGGGCCAGTTTGGCCTAGTTTCTAAATTTTGGACCAAAAATGCTCTAGCTTGGCTCAGATTTAGACTCAGTATGTTCATACAGAACATTACTGGACTGGATTGAGGTTCTGACCCAGTTAAAGCTCTGAGCCAGACCTCGGACTGACAAGGAATGACAAGAGCCCTAAAAAACATTACACATGAGTAGACACAGCAAGCAAACATCTTTGGAGTTCACAAACATTAAACTGACAACTAAGCAATTAAAACTGCAGTCATACGTATTTAAATGTATATAGTCTATTCAGACACTTACATTAGTTATCCTTGAAGGCGTACAGATATATAATACGTGAAACATGTCTACGAAAGACACCATGATGGTGACAATGATGACACTTCTTTTAAACTCTCAGGGCTTTTTAAGTTTAAAAATAAATAGACAAACAAATAAATAAATAAACAGAAAAGTGTGTTATCTCTGCTTTAGCCAAGCTAAGCCCCTGATGGACAAGTTTGTGTGCCACGGATTAAAACATACTTAAGCTATCTGGGTCAGCCAGTTGAACAACCACTACACTTCGCTTCCCGCCATCCCTCTCAGGCAGAAGTCACGCACAGAAGTTAAGGAGAAACCACATGCAATTACGGGAACACAGTTTTCCTTGCAATTTCAAACATACTAGGTAACCATAACCTCCATAGAAAAGCACAGGCGATAGCATGGGACGCTCTGGGGCAGCTGCACATGAGCCTTATGTCACTATGCTCAATACCATTCGTTGGCTAGAGAGGTACAGTGGCATAAAAAAAGTATGACAATATGCCTCCTTTTATTCTGGGATAGTTTCCACACTTTATTGTTTCGGATCCTCAAACAAAACATTAGACAACCTGAGCTAACGCAAAATACAGTTTAAAAATGATTTCATGTATTGAAGAGAAAATGTTCTTCCAACACCAACTGGCTCATGAGAGAACACAACTTTCCCTTTCAATCAACTAAATTTTTGTTGATAAAAGCGATCCATTACACTAGACACACTCAAGTCTGAATACTGCTAGTCCTGCTGAATCTAATCATCGCTTAAAAAGAAACTTTCCAGCTCTCAAAAGTCTAAAATTACTGAATTAAAGAAAGTTTGTGTGGAAGCACAATGTATAATAAAGTTGAGAAAAGAGAAAATGTTACTCCAACACCAACTGGCTCATGAGAGAACACAACTTTCCCTTTCAATCAACCAAATTTTATTGATAGAAGCGATCCATTACGCTAGACACACTCAAGTCTTATTACTGCTAGTCCTGCTGAATCTAATCATCACTTAAAAAGAAACTTCCCAGCCCTCAAAAGTCTAAAATGACTGAATTAAAGAAAGTTCGTGTGGAAGCACAATGTATAATAAAGCTGACGCTGGATATAGAAAAGATTCTTCCCCAAACTGTGCCCACGAAGTTGGAAGTATGGCGTTGTCCAAAATGCCTTGGTCTGCTGAAGTATTAAAAGTTTGTCCTTCACTGGAGGTAAGGGGCCTCGCCCAAACCCTGAAAACCAGATGTGTCCCAATACTTTTGTCCACATAGTGAGGTTAAATTTCACTGTGCACATTTGCATTAACAGTCTATATTGTGTAACAGCTCCTCACAAGCTATTATTTAGTTAGCTCACCTGATAAGAAGGCCACCTTCTCTTTCAGAATGGGCAACACCTCGATGGCCTTCATTTCTTCATTTCTGTTGAACCCTGCGAAAGCACAGAAATTAAAGAGAATGTTAGCCCACAATATACACAAGTAAACAAATACAGTAGTACAAGTCAAGTCAAGTAAGTTGTCATTTCAGACAGACGCGGTACACGGTGAAATCAGACAATGTGCCTCCAGGACCATGGTGCAACACAAGAGCAGAACAGAACAGAACACAAGACCACAAGCGCAAAAACGACACAAAAGTGTGCAAGAAACAGAAGCGCAACAACACAATTACACAAGATGGAAGCCCAAACATAAAGTGTAAAGTGTAAAGTAAAGTGTAAACATTCAGTGGCATCAACAAAAGCTACAGTCTGGATGAAACACAAAATCAAACAAACAGTCTCATGGACTGGTAAACCAATGAGGGTTTTTTCATTAAGGCCGCCTTTAAAACAATTTATCGTGTTCTCTAGTGATGTAACGGTTCTGAAGCTACAGCTTCCCATTCGTGGCTAAATGTGCTCGCGCCAAATTACAGTACCCATATGGTACAAATGATGAAGGAAGAAAGAAACGAAGTAAAATGTCTGTGATGAAGTGTGTAAGCTGGAACAGATAGCTGGACTTTTGGAACAGCGGGGATGTTTGTTACACTGCTAGCACACTTCATGACTGATGTAAAAAATCAAATAAGAGCACCTGTCAACTTGGTTTTTACATCAAAATAAACAGAGTAATATAGTACATTAGGCGTTTACTGGGTGTTATTTTCAATAAATATATAAATATGAAAAATAAGAGCCTAATGAACTAGAACCTAAAGTCAAAGAAAGGGGTGAGGGTGTTACACACATTAGAATTGGAACTGAGTCAAAATTTCAAAGGGCCTTGGAGGAGAAGTGGCAACAAAAAAGGTGGAATCAAAATACAAATAATAGTTAAAAAAAAAAAAAAAAAAAAAAAAAACTAAGAAGAACAATAGTGTTATTTCTACCACAGTCACACAAATACAATATGCACTCATTTTCTGGACTTTTGTAGCTGTATTCAAATCTGAACATTCCTACTACATAAACATACAAATAAATTTAAAATGTAAGCTTGAGGTATTGCTTGTTCCTTCAGTTACATTGTTGTACTGAGTGTCATTGTGGATATAATGAATTCTTAAGCGCACACACAATGGTCACAGAATTGGCTTAAACTGAAATGTGAGATTTCACAATGATTTGAATCGCCTCCTAAATAATTAGAATTGAATTAAATGGGTCAATAACTTGAACTGAATCAGATATTTACACCTCTGCTATCCATTGCTCCAACTGCCCCAGGCCAGACAACCCTTATCCACTCCACACCCCTCTCTCCTGTCCTGATTCTGTGCTCTCCCGCCTACTCACCAGATGGCATGATCTTAATACCTGAGGAGGAGATGGAGAGCGCTGAGGTTCCTTCTGACAAGATATTCTGGCCCCTTTAATAGTCCAGTGTGTTTGTGAGAACGCAATTATTTTATGCGAATGTTAATGCGAGGCTAATCTCAAAAGACAGACAGCAAACTCATTTTCTCTCATTTCAGTTCCAGGCGGCGATTACCAAATCAAATTCAGCACCGCTTAATGTGTCCAATAGTTTATAGGAGCTTATTTATCAGCTGCAGATGAAGATCTCACAGTCGGCTGAACTACCAGCTGTGCATAATGAACAGATCCAGGGCCTAACAAGACTTTGATATTTTGATACTTTCATATTTATTACAAGACTATGATATTATGATATGTCAGGATATACAATATAGACGATTAACGCGAATGTACACAGTGAAATTTTATTATACCATGTGGACAAAAGTATTGGGACACATCTGTTTTTCAGGGTATGGGCTAGGCCCCTTACTTCTAGAGAAAGACTATCTTACTGCTTCAGCAGACAAAGACATTTTGGACAATGCCATGCTTCCAACTTTCTGGACACAGTTTGGGGAAGAACCTTTTCTATTCCAGCATGACCGTGTCCCAGTGCACAAAGTAAGCTCCATAAAGACATTGATGGATGAGTTCCGTGTGGAAGAACTTGACTTGCTCACACAGAGCCCCGACCTCAACCCCATCCAACACCTTTGGGATGCACTGGAATGGACATTGTGAGCCAGGCCTTCTTGTCCAAAATCAGTGCCTGAGCTCATAAACACTCTACAGAACGAGTGGACACAAACTCCCACAGAAATCTTGTGGAAAGCCTTCCAAGAAGAGTGCAAGCTGTTAAAGCTGCAAAGGGGGGGGGGCTAACTCCATAGTAAAGTCTATTTATTTGAATGTAATGTCATTAAAATCCCTGTTGGTGTAATGGTCACGCGTCCCAATACCTTTGTCCATATAGCGTATATTAGATGGAGAAAACCACTACTATAAACAAAAAGATTACCATTTTTGTAAATGTTTTGCATCAGACCATTAGGTTCCTGCTCCTACATCTTCACCACAAAAACAAACTTCATGCCTTTATGTTCCACAAAATGACCTTCAAAGTAGTTGAGGGAGGGTCCGGCAGTAATGTGGCAAACCTCCTGGCCGTGTATTACTGATGTTAATCGGAGTCCTGGGGGGAGGACATGTTTTCAGTGCAAGCAGCTGGCCCCTCCATCCACTATTGATTCCATTAGCTTAGCGAGAGAGTCAGCAGTAGCCCGGCCTGACTGCCCATTATAATGCATTATGTCATTGGGCTAAACTGCCCAGTGCTGCCTGGCTTCAAGGAAAAATATCAGTTACTGCAGAGAGCTCAGTCAAAAGGGTGGGCTGCATGCGGAATAGTGGTACAAGACCGCCTCTGGCAGTGTGTGGTTCTGAGCCTGTGTGTGTGTGTGTGTGTGAGAAAGAGAGTGGGGAAAGTGGTGAGGAATAGAAAGACTGACCTCATCTCAGTGCTCATGGCACTGTTTTGACCTCATCTATATTCATC
>JBBPCX010041123.1:0-15408 GCA_037974365.1 Hydrocynus forskahlii | reverse complement strand
GCACGGACCTGTCGCCCCCCTTTTGTTCTGTTCCCCTTGAGCCGGGGCTCTGTCTTCGTTACGGTGTATTGAATATTTAACCTGTATTGTGTACTTAACGGCTGTGTGCGTCCTCCCCTTCCCTCTCCTTCCCAAACCCTAACAACATAGTGCAAAATGTCTGAATAAGAGGAATCAAAAGCCAGGATTCCAAGTCCATTTCGGAGGTTTAAACCACTTTGGGCCAGGCAAATATGAATATGGCACATGGGGCAATAGCTCTCACTGATGTGAATAAGAAACCAGGTTTCCAAGACCACTCTTTATTAAATTAATCTGGGTCAGGAAAATTTCTCTATTTCCTCATAGTGTAATGTTTGCTGTATACATTGTCTGACAGAGTGGTTCAGACCTCCAGAGTGATCTTGGAAAATTGGCTTCTTATTAGCATCAATAAGAAGTATTGCCCCAAATGACATGTTTCCATTTAAGGTATTAAAGGTATTACATCAGTTTGGGCCAGAATGGTTCCTCTTTTTCTTCATAGTGGAATGTCTTGTGTACACTGGGAAGTTGATACTTGCCTGACCTGGAGTTGTTTATACCTCTAAAGTAGTCTTGGATAGCTGTCTCTTTAATACAAATGTGCATAATATAGTAATGTACCATATTTCTATTATATATTTGGAGTATTAAATCAATCTGGGCCAGGACAATTACTCTTTCTATATTGTGGGATATCTGTTTATTATAAAATTGACATTTGCCTGGCCAAAAGTTTAAACCTCCAAATGGTCTTGGAAACCTGGCTTCTTATTCACATCAAGGAGAGCTATTGCTTATTTCCATTTGATATTACAAGTATAAAATCAGTTTGGGCCAGTACAATTCCTCATTTTCCTAATAGTGGGATGTCTATTGTGTACTGGGAAGTTGATGTTTGCCTGGCCTAAAGTGGTTTAGACCTCCAAAATGGACTCTGGAAACCTGGCTTCTTATTCCTCTTATTGAGATATTTTGCACTATATTTCTATTTGATATTACAAGTATTAAATAATTTTGGGTCAGAACAGTTCCTCATTTTCATAATGGTGTGATGTCTGTTGTGTACTGGGATATTTGCCTGACCAAAAGTTAAGACCTCCATTGCAGCTGGAGCCTATCCCAGCTGCAATGAACAAAGTTGGGGTACACCCTGGACAGTCACCAGCACGTCGCAGGGCCACATACAGAGACAGACAACCGTTCACGCTCAGTCATACCTAGGGGCAATTTAGTGTGCTCAGCTGACCTATCCCCAAAGCATGTATGTTTTTGGTGGCAGAGGGGTTACCCCTGCGCCACCGTGCTGCCCGTAGTTGTGTAATATAACGTTGATATTTCCCTGGCCCAATGTGGTTTAAACCTCCAAAATGGTCTTTGAAACTAAAATTGGCTTCTTCACATCAGTGAAGATGTATTGCCCTATATGCCATGTTTCCATTTGATATTTGTGGTAATACATCAATCTGGGTCAGAACAATTCCTATTTTTTCTCATAGTTGGATGTCTGCTGTATAGTGGAAAGTTCATATTTGCTTGGCCCAAATTGTCTTGGAAACCTGGCTTATTCATGAAACAGCAATCACTTTGTTCTTGCCATTATTATTGTTACTATTATTACATTAGTATTTTGGCTATATAATTATTATTATTATTTTGGCCATGGAGGTACCGTTCTCATCCTAAAATGTTCAGCTAATTGACAAGATGTCAAACATTTCCTTTTTTGAGTTAGCAAAACCACAATCCTCTTTTCGCCCTTTTTACCCTCAGATTTTTCCAAAAGACTTCAAAGAACTGTTTGTGACATAATGGCCATATCAACTATTTTGTGACATCATAATGGTCAAAATCTGTTATAAACCGAAATAGCTTAACACAACCTTCATCAACATTTAACAGCACTGTATTTACTGAAATCAACTATAAAGAGCTATATATTTATAATAATAGCTTTTATCAGCATTTATACATCTAACTATTCTTAGCAGCCAGCAAGCAATATCCTAAGAAATTGCCTGCTAGTTTAAAGTTGATATCTGGGTGGCAGAAGCCTCCAAAATTATCTGGGATATCTGGCTTCTTATTCAAATGAATGTGTACAATACAGTGGAATGTCTGCTGTGTGCTGGGAATTATGGGAATTATTTTTTATAAGAATGATTTAAACAAAGAAATATAGACCAACTCAGACAGTACTTTATTGTTTAAACGTTTTATTGCAGTACAAGACGTGACGATTGTATACTGCGCAGCTTTCGCTACCGTGAACACTCCCCAAATTAACGAGAATAAGGAGCTAACTGCAGCCTCGGATAAAACCGCCGCCTAATAAGAAGCCAAACGAATCAGCTAACGTCAGCCTCGTGAGGTCAAGACAATTCGTTATAATATAATTAATATGAATGGTGCGCTTTTATTTTGACTGAATGTCATAAACTGTTACTTTGCCCACGCAGCTTGAGCTCAGTAACGGCTTGTGTAGTGAAAGAAGCTTCATTAATATTGTATTTTTGTGACACGAATTAGGTTCGATAACAAAAAGTGTGATGTCGTAACAGAATTTAAATGCGTATCGTTTAACCTATTTTCATTTAGGTTGACTTCACGCCCACCTATTTCCTTCTTTAAGCGATTTATGTTTCGACTTTTATTTTGAAGTGAAGTCAATTGTTTTTTCCCTCCCAAAAGCTTCTGTTCAGATTCGTAGCTGGATAGTAAATGAAGTTTCATTGTTTACGTGCTGATATGAAAGGAATTAAGAGTGGATGTAGCACCGTCAGTCTTCGCTAGAACTTTGTTTCACTTAAGGATAAAATCAGTGGTCTGTAGACTTCCACGGGATATGTAGTTCAGTTCCATGACTGAGTGGATGATTTACGGAACATTAGTAAGTTGCAATTTTCAAATGTTCTTTCGTGCGATTAGCGCCCGTCCCTTTTCACAGTACCATGAATATTTCCAACAAACGCATTAGGTTTTCGGTTTGAATTTCCTAACACAACACTTTATTCCAGCTCTGAGTTAGTTCTCCGCGAGCCGCTTAAACATGGACACACCGGTCTCCCGGACGAATTAGGGGTGAGCTGAAGGCATGGCCTATGGCTTAGGTTTGAAAGCTGAAAATTTTGTTCTCCTGACATTCATAGCAGCAAAACACTTAAATTTAATAAGCAGTGCCTTTGCCCTATGCTCTCCGGATATATTAGCAGCTTCATAATAAATCTGACCTCATAAAGTATGGATTGATAATTAGCACTCTCTAGTCAGGTTGTTTTGGAGACACAGTACTAATCAGTGAATTCTAATCATGCTATTTTACTCTTCAGGTCTGAGTACACTTGATCCTAAAGTGTCCAGTTACTTTGATTAGTGTGAACACTAGTTGCCTATGCGGAAAAGGTTCATTGATCTACTTGAAAAGGTGGTCTTGAGTACAGTGCATGTGAACTTGTGGACGGTTCGCCTCAGGTATGAGAACTACCATAACAATGTAATTGTAAAGTATTATATGGGTGTTACGAAAACAAAAAAAAAGAGAGAAATGTCAAATGTGCATACTGGAAATGACATTTTTACATTTAAGAGGGTTGCAAGTCTGCAGCACTGGGAAATCTGGTATGAATGAAACAGCGTGTAGAAATACAACATTCAACAAAGAATCTAATCAGTTTAAAAAATCTAATCAGCTTTCCCCTCATATTGGGATCAAAATTGAGAAGACTTATTGATATCGATGCCAAAATCGATTCTTCTGATAGGTCCTATTCTTTACCTTATTGTGTCCAGATCAGTTGAAAAAAGGCCTATGGCCTATGCTTGTTTTCAGTGGCTTCACAGCTGTTTTATGTGTAGAAAGTCTGCTTAATAACATTAAGTGTTTAAATACATTTCAGTATTCCTTTTCTTAAAATGATATAAACGTAACATTAAAAGCAAATGCAACAAATATAAACAGAAAAAAATTAGAAAAATATGTTTTTTCAATCTCATTTAGGTTTTCTTTGTCAAAGAAAACGTCTACAAAACATGCCTGCATGGAACTAAGGTTATTATAACTAGGGATGCACCGAAATGTTTTTATTGGACCGAAACCGAAAATCGAAAATGAAGAAACATTTGGCCGAAAACCGAAATGGAAAACCGAAATTATTATTAAATTATTAAAAGAATAAATCTGTTACAAAACTATGAAAGTATTTATTTAGCATTCAAACAATGCACAATATAAAATATTTTACTTGGCCCCACTCATGAATATCCTAAAAGCAAGATGGCAGAAATATGATACAATTAAATATGTTCTCTCATAAAACTAGTGAATTCAAGTGCATTTTAATATTCTGAACGAAGTTCATGAACAAATTGCAAGTGCTTTAAAAAATGTTGAAAGATATAACATTCTCTGTAGGCCTATAACAAAAGTGTATTAAAACAAAGACTTATATTAATGTATTAATATATTTTAACTGTAATCACTCAAACTTTTTTGCCTTTTCAAAAACACAGACGGAAAGTGAACGTTCTGTCATATGTGAACACACAACAGCACACAGTGTGAACAGCACAAAATTCAACCTCTGCATTTAACCCATTCACCAAGTGAGGCAGGGTGCAGGAACACAGCACCTGGGGAACAGTGTGTGGTCTTCCTCAGGGTACCTCAGAGGTGCCTAGCGGTCTTGAGAATCGAACCCACGACTTCCTGATAGCAGGGCCTAACCACTAGGCTACCAGCTGCCCTTAGAGTTGGTGTGCTCGAAAGGTCTTGCCTCTTTTGTGCTTCATACTCTGCATGGCGATCAGGATGTTTTGATTTTATATAATAAATTAATCCTGACGTTGAGAAAGTCTTTGTGGATGCAACCCCTCTAGAGATTTCGGCATTGTGCACTTTACAAATGGCTTTCCGTGTGTCTTTCTTAGATATATCGAAATGCGCCCACACGACAGACATGCTGACTATAATCCAATCCGGCGTGTGCAGGCTGCGGTTGCATCATCATTGCGCCATCACTGTTTCGGTCGCGTTAAAAAATTTTTCGGTGGCCGAATATTCGGTACATCCCTAATTATAACACATTTACCCTCCGTCTCAGATATGCTTCCAAGCAGTGACACTCCTGCATAGGGTGTATATTGTGTTCCTGGAATTTTTCAACATGTTGGTTTCCACTTCAAATAATCATTTTACATTCATTGCAAGTGGCATTGTCGTTATCTTTCTTTGTAAATTAAAAGTTTGGACCCCTACTTCCTCTCCATTGTGACTTATTGCATGGTTCTAGCAGCATTCAGAGCTGAATTTGATATCAGGTATGAAGTCATGACACAAGCTTAAACAATAGATCTAATTAAACCAATTAAAACGACTAACAGTAAAGTTGTTCTGAGGCTACAAATTTGTCCATTCCTTTGGTCAGAATCAGGGTAGGCTTTAATGGGTCCTTTAGGTTTGGTCTTGTTAATGTAGTAAAAAACTGTATGAGGCGAAGATTTTAGTGATCGAATTTATTAGATAACAATCGGTTCATTAGTGGTTTGAGTGTGCTGGCAGGCACATGTTTGTATATTGCATCACCCTAGCCGTTGTCCCTCAAGTTTCTTCCTAACATGCAGAGGAAAGCAGGGTTGCTTAGCTGGACCTTTTGAGGTGGAACGACTACTACCATGCATACCCTTACTAGCAAAAAAAACATGGCTCAGCATGCCTCGGTTTGGATTTAGCCCCTAGCTGAGGCCAGGGATCCTTGGCCTGGACTGATGCAGCAGCTGCACATGGGACACAACCGTCCTGCCAGTCAGCAATCTTCCATGAAAATGAGATCCTGTTCATCATTTATTTGATATGGCACAAAGATTCATCTTTCTAGTTTCAAGATCATCACACAGTCAGTGCATCCAGCTAAAGAGCATGGTGGAGGCATTGTTTAAGTAGTTTCAGTCAGCAGGAGAGCTCAAAGTAGTAAAACCAAACTTAAAAGGCTTCAGACACCAGAGAAAAGTTTCTGCCTGCTGTGTTCCTGAAGTTTTGCTGTGACATTTACAAGGTGTTTTGCTGTGTGGAAGCCTAAAATGTGGAAAAATCTCTGGGGCTTTCTCTGCCTTCGGTCATGTTTTTGTTGACCATGTTGCATGCTTTATCTGCATACCTGCATCTGGTAGACTGCTGATGTAGTATTTTATTGTGATAATATCTGAAACAGAAATACTAACCATTTAAAATTTTACTCTAACCATGAAACCAAAAAACAGTTCAATCTCAAGTTAGGCTAAAGTAAAAATTCATTATTCATATGTTAGATTATGTTTGGTTAATTCCTAGAGATGTTCGGTTCTAGGTAAATTACTAGCAAGTACAAGGATAGCTAAGTAGACATTTCTGGGCTTAGGTAGTCATTTCAAGTTAAGAACAAAGTAGAAAAAAAACATTCTGATTTCAAATCTGAGAGTGGAGGATGGTTCTTGTCCTTCCTTTAAAAGTTCCAGAAAACGATAAATTCTTAAGACATTTTGTTTACTGAGCAAGCTTCCTAAAGTCAGCTGTGCAGCTAAAAGATCCTATTTTATCTCAGAGAGGGGATCGGTGGCCTAGTGGGTAGAATACTTGCCTCTGGACCAAGAGGTCATGGATTCGAATCCTACCTTTAGCACACCACCACTCGGTTCCTGAGCAAGACCCTTAATTCCAAATTGCTCTGCATTAGTGGTATCATTGAACTTTCTGTATAATTACAATATCCTTGGTTCCACGTGATCTAGAGACACCAAACAAAACAGTACTTATGTCAAAATTACTACTTAATTATGTACTGTAATGTAATCAAAATAGGGAACAAGTCCAAATCACTATTTGTGTTACTAGTAAATTACTTGGCAGTAAGTTATGTATCTATAGTATTTATACCCAAGCAGTTTGTGAATGTAGCACAGTGTATTTTGTACCATGTATTTTTCTGCAGTTTTTATTTGACTTTATTTTACACTTATGTTTTATATGTGTGGTTTTTTTTTATCCGAGGGAGGGTACAAACATCTGGCCTGTAAAAGTGGGTTCGTCAAAATAGCTCCTTTTTATGCTGGTCTGGGCGCTGGAACCATTATAGCGTTTTCAAAATGATTTTTTCCCCTCCCGTACAACAGTCCAGGCGTAGAGAGCAGAGTGTGTCACACAATGAAAGTGATGTTGTAATTTGCTTTTTTATGAACCATGTCATCCTAAATTTTAAAATCTGCAAGTGGAATAAAAATTGTGCTGTTTGTTATATTTTTACAGTTACCTGGAAGGCTACAACACCCATTGTTTTGTTTTTCTCTATACTATGGAGAGTGACTGCTTATCCATGCTGCCCCTGGTCTGTGAAGCCCTTGCTAATCCTAAGCTTCGGGTACCTGATGATTCCTCTTTAGACAAGCTTTTGGACTGGTTCAAGGAGCTGTCAAGTCAAAGTGAGTAGCTTACACTAGCTAACTGGGAGCCATCTTAAGAATATATTAATTGATATGTAATGTTTGAGGGAAGTAATTAAATCCTAACAATTTCTTCTTAATCTAACAGGAAAATGTAAACATATGTTTCAAGTAAATAATGTAAAGCTAGTTTAATGTGAACTGTTTTAGCATAAGAGCAAGGGCTGGTGTGGAACTTCATTTAGAGAGTTACACCAACCCACCTTAGACTGTAACTGTTTTATCTGATAATTTCAGATAAAACAGGATCACTCACCTCACACTATATATTTTCAGGATCACTCACCTCACACTATATATTTTGTTGGGTGTGCAAAGAAGACATATACATACATACTTAGGCAATAGGGAAAGACTGTGTTTAAATTAGGCTAGATAGCTGGTGCTAACGTGGTGCTTTTCAACATTCAAATTCTAGAACTGGTTCAATTTTCTTTACATGTATAACAATTCTCACTAGTAATCCAGGGAAAACTGAACAAAGCTTTTATGTGAAATGTGACAGTAGAGATTCAATATCGATATTGTGTGCAGATGCTGACACAGTTCACTTATCGAATATTGGACTGATTTAAAAATCCACATAGCAATTTAGATTCTGTAGGTTATTTGCGTATAACCTCACAAACCAAAGAACACACAACTGGAGGCTGTTTGTGAGAAGGCAATATGACTAATATTGCAAGATGCAATATTGGTGAAATTGTCTTTGCTCTTGTGGATGTGTAGTATTTTCTATCACCCAATCTATGATTGTATCCTTTTTTGGGGGAAACAGTGTATCCTTGCTGAAGTGCTATTGTTCACTGGCCTCAGGTCAAGTGAGCTCGACAAATTCGATAATAATTTTTCCTTTTCCTTGAGCTATCGTCAGTCTGGTACTGCGGGTGCATCTAGAGACAATATTTCCTATAAGCCCCTGCATAGTAGGGGAGTGTCTTCATTAACAATAACATTAGAGTTCAATGGTTTTAAATGGTTGGCCATGATACTTGTTGTTGAGTGGTATTACAGAAGCTGTTGACACAACTTGCATTTTACTTTTTTGGGATCATCTCTCACTTGTTCAGAATGCTCTCACAGGTTTGAAGTTAAGACATTTTCAACTATTATTGTATCTAAAAGCCAAGATGGTGTTTTGATGCCATAGTCTACTAATGGCAATTTATTCACATGGGAGTTTGGTACATGAGTCATTTTTGCAATTGTAATAACAGTGCCATTAATAGGCTGATATTTATACTAAAATAGGCTATAATTATTTATTAGGAGAAACCATTCTATGTGAAGTCACACATTTAGCACCCCTATGTAGCAAGAATGTAACAGCACTTGTTTTATAACCACGGGATGTTTTATCTATATAGGATGCTGAATTATAAAATTAATAATAAAATAACTGTTGTATGTTTTCATAATTTTTCATGAGATTTTTTTTGCACCAAATAATGGAGAGTAATATCGATAGGAGTATTGCTGAGCATCATCGAGATCAATATCTGTGAAGATTAGCAGTAGAATCAGGCTTCTTAGATTAAATCATCAAATAGTCAACTATTTAGGGTCACACCTAATGTTTGGTGATAGCTTTGGGTTGCTGATTGGGGTAGGTAGTCAGTGGAGGTTGAATTGGTTTTGGACAGGTGAGCAAGGGACCCTGATAATGGTTCATTTGGTGACCTGGAAACAATAAATAATGTTTTATTCTCTTTTATATTTATTTTTTTTCTCTTCAGATGATTGGCAGTACATTATCCAGCATCAACCATCTCTCTTACAGTTTTTACGAAATGTCACAAAATCTAAAGCAATAGATCCCATTGTTCTTTCATTCATCCTTAAACTTGCTGGTCTTCTGGCAGCTGAAGAGGGGAATTTCAACGTGTTGGAGGTGAGACTCATTAAACAACCACATGAGCCAAACTTCTAGTAGAATTAACAGTGAACGAATGCAAACACAATGCATTCACATAATGCTCACTTGTGTAGAGATTTTTTTTGTTACGTTTTGTAAACAGTTGATGATTTCCTCTCTTCAGTTTTTTGGTCTGGATATATTTGTATTTCAAGTTATCATATGTAATGTTGGTTTGGCCAAAACTTTTGCTGGTTTATTTCTTTTTCTAACTTAGGAGACAGGAGTGCTTCTGTATTTGTTTGATCCAGATAGCTGGCGAAAGCTAGACCTTTGGCAAAGTGCCTCAGTGCGGTGTGGGTGGCTACACGGGCTGTGGAACATGCTGCAACACCAACAGGCTATGGACCTCTTCTGTAAGAAAGGTAAATTTGAGCTTGCTTACACTCATAAGGACATGCTATTGATTTAATATTTATTTTTTGTTACTGACAAAATGCTGAATGGTGGTCTTTTTCGCAGATAATGCTGGTTTTCAGATGCTAAGAATGTGATGAATGTGATGTTTTTTAATTACATTTAAAGATATAGAAAAACAAAATATATAGAACTTACAAAACATATCAATCTAAAAATAATTACATACAAACAGCAAATGAATAAATTACAAATAATCAGCATTCAAAGCTAGGTCATTATAGATGATTTGATGAAACATTAGGTAAAAGGTTGAAATGTGCACATTTGAAAAACATTTGTCACCCTATGCTGCGCATTTAAATCATGGAAAACATGGAAAAAAATTTAATTTAACCAAGCAACAACAGAAGAGACTAAAACCACCACTGCCAATATGTGGTCGGTGCAGTGTAGTGGGTAACCTACCAATAAGAGTCCTTGGGCAAGACTTCTAACACAACATTCACCTGCATCTGAGATACGCACAACTTTTAAGTCACTTTGGAAAAAAGCATCTGGCAAATGATGAAAATATCGTTTTGCTCTCACAGAAATTATATATAAACCGCTGTCTGGGTCATTTTGGCAAGCAGTTTCAATCAGTTTAGATCATTCTGGTATAGTTTTAATGTATAGAAAATGAACCCTGTACCTACTGTATGGGCTGGTTGCTAGCCAAATTTATATTTTTATAAATTTTTATTGTAAATATTGTAATAAATGACCATTTACATTACATTGGCCCTAAGGTCCACCCTTTAATGCTAGGGAATTGAACCCAACAAAATACAGAGCCATCATTTAACAAACTGTTGTTTGAAAGCTAAACAAACAGTACTCACTTATTTTTGTTGATCTGGTCTCCTGGCAAATAAGCAAGCTTGTAACTAGGAAATCCAGCAATGTTAGTCTAGCTAGTATTTTTGAATTTTTCTGGAAGTTTTCTGTTCCAACTTAAGGCAAGACATGGCAATCAAAACCATTGTTTTTTCATGTACTGGTTAATACTGAAATTTTGGTCCGTTTTGCTGCAGTAACATGTCTTCTTTCAGACTGATGAGGGAAAAATAATCACGGTGTACTTTGTTTATTTTAGTACCAAGTGTTTGTGTCTGGAAATTTATCTAAATTCATCAAGAGTTAACCTTTTTTGGTAGCAGTCTCCACCATGACATCCAAGGTATTGTTGGAAAGCTCTCCTGCACAATGTTGCTGTATCTAAATTATTTCCTTTGTATTGGGTTTTAAACCTAACCTGATTTGATTTTCTGGCAGTGCGATTCATTCAGATGCATCACATGACGTGCTTTGACACTTCCTGAGGCTGGTTTTACAAAGATAGATTGTAACTATAACTTAGATATAGGGTATAGTCAGACTTGACATAGACGTCTAAATAATACTGTTGTACAAAGCAGTTAAGACCCCGACTATCTTAAGTAGTACTATGCTGCAAAGAATTGTGTGTATTTTAAGACTCTTCAAAACAAAAAAAATGGTGGAACGAGCAGACACATCTAGACTTTCACCCATTCGGAAAATCTATGTATTTTGGAGGAATTCAACACCAACAAAGACATTTTATTAGGGAAATTTAGTGAAGAATGCAACAACAAAAAGAAAAAACGCTTGGGGAAAAAGTTTACCACATCCGGTAACAGTGTAAATCCCGCTGTCGTCAGGGATGTTGTCGCGGTTCAAAAAAGATTTGATCCCTGAAAACTCTTTCCTCGTCTTACAGCTTTCTCCATAAATTCATCAGCAATTCACAAATTATGAGCAATCTCTTCCTCTATTTTTTTTTTTCGCTCTTTTTCTGCTGTTACCATGGTGACGTAGCAATTTAGACCTATGTTAGCCTAGGGGTGAGATGGCTAACTTTTTACGACTAAAATGAGTTGATCTTAACTTTTGTGGCTTACTGGCATTAGACTGGTCTATAAACAAACTTAAGACCTATCTTACCCCATAGACCAGTCTAAACTACTTTAGTGAAACCGGCCCCTTGTTTAGCTTTCAAAATGCTGAAAGAGTCATGTCTTCAGGCTTCTCTAAAAAGACAACAGTTGGCACTTGCACAACTATGAAGGGGGGAAAACTAATACATCTGATGAAATGTCTTCACAGAGTGCATCAGCAATCAGGGGTGATCTTAGTGCGCAAGTTTGGATTAGGGTTTGCAGATCTCAATAAAATCGACAAAGTTTTGGGGATTCCCAAAAATCTAATCTTAAAAATTTACTAGAGACACAACAAGAGAGTGATGGGTATTGAAACAGTGTTGAGATAACGCAAACTGCTACATCTATTTGTGTCCATAAAATATGGATGAAATAAAGACCCACAGAATCTAAAGTGCAGTTTCATTCATTTGTGGTCCATTTTACAGACCTTTCATTTCATTGACAGCGGAAAAAGGTTGACAATGTTAAAACAGTGTAGTCGACAGGAGTGCAACAGGATAGTCCAGTTGAATTATTTTTCTCTGATGGCATTGGTTCTGGACAAAACATGGTCAACAGGCTAATCATTGAAATAGTTTCACACATCCATATTCACATTAAAGCAAAAGGGAGAGTGAAGTCTATTCAGTCATATTTATATTCTCTTCTATTCTTCTCTGTTCTATTCTGTCTGTAGTAGTGAGGCTGGCATCTTTTAATCCAGTTCAACAAGCGGAACGCACAATGATTCATCAAAACCTTCTACCTGTACACTTGATTCAGTTCCTGCAACCCTGCTTAAAGAAGCTTTAACAGTAATAATCAGGCCTCTTTAATCAGTTATAAACTCGTCACTTTGTATTAGTTATTTACTAAAAGCTTTTAAACCATCAGTTATTGTTAAAGAATCCAAATCTTGATCCATGTGAGCTCTCAAATTACCGACATATTTCCAATCTGCCATTTCTATATATTATTTTAGAGAAATTCTTGGCTCAACAGTTATGTTCACGACTGCATAAGAATAGTGCTCATTAAAAATTCCAATCTGGATACTGGCCTCACCACAGCACAAGCCCTAATACACTCCTAGTAAAGATCTAAATGATTTTTTTTTCTCTCCACTGACAAAGGATTTGTTTCTTTGCTGGTTTTGCTTGACCTTAGTTCATCAGCCGGCACCACTGACTACTGAATTCTATTAAACAGACTAGAAAACCTTTTCAGAGCCACAGAAACGGCCTTATCCTGGTATAGATCATATACGACAGACTGTTTTGGACTCCCAAGGTGCTCCTCCCCTGTCCAAGGGCAGCTGTTGTTAAGCTGTGGCAGAAACTGGTATTCCTGTTGCTGTGGACTAGAGGCTCTCAAACTACTCTTCACTCAGACTCTAACAAAAATTACATCTACAGACTCTTAACTGTATCTACTGCTAGTAGTAGACTTCCATCTGTTTGGCAGTGATTAAGTATGTACACAACCTTATATAGTTAGTTATCTCCACAGAGATATTTTTCTCATTCTCCAGGTCACCCAAAAGAGGATGGGTTCCCCTTTTGAGTCTTGGTTCCTCCCGAGGTGTCTTCCCCCAGCTTAGGGAGTTTTTCCTCGCCTCGCCGTAGGCTTACCTAACAGGTTGTGTCACATTAGCGAGAAAATCTGCAATCAGATCCTTCCGGTAACTGAAGAGTACTCTTGGACTTGCTGTGTTGCTTTGGATTGTTCTTTTATTGCGTAACGCAATAGCATTTTAGCTTCAGACTATGAATAGATTTAAGCTGTCCTGCAGGATTTTCTTTCTACATGGCATGTATGCATCAATTATGGCAAATTGGGCCCTGATGCAGGAATGCATCCTCATACCATCACACTACAACAAACAGTAAGCGATGGAGGAAGACGTGTTTGGGTTGAGCTCCTGACCAACTTGTATTATATTTCTTATGCGAATGAACGCTTTTTTTATTATGTTTGAAGAACTATACGGTATCACTAAATTTGGCGTGATTTTTTTGCATATGGAAATGGCTGCAAGTCTTCAAAAATATAAATACGGCTCTTCTACCTCACCTCACACGCACTGGCGACTTAAATCTTAAAATCTGATGTCTTGGAGGTGATGAGCTGAATTGAAAAACACTTGCTGAAGAATTCGGCTACTTAAAAAAATGAGATACAAGCTGCACTGGTAAACAACTTGTGCACACAATCAAAGATGTGGAAGGCAGTATGTCTGTATGGTCAGATGTAATGGTTACACTGCAGACTACTGTAACCACTTTAAAAACAGAGTTCAAAGAATTACAAGACAAATGTGAAGACATGGAGGGGAGGATGCGGAGGTGCAATGTACAAATTCTCTGAGTTGCAGAGAGGTCTGGATCTAGCTCTACGGACTCGGTGTCTAAGTTACTGTCTGAAGTGCTCAAGTTGGACAAGGATATACTCACTGACCACTCCCATCGAAGCCTGGTGCCACACAACCTAGACGGCAAACCATGCGCAATTGTAGAGAAACTACATTACTACTGGGACTGTGTTGAAATCTTGCTCCAAGCTCGAATGCAAGCCCCACTTCAATTTAATGTCAGCTCAATTGCTATTTTCCCAGACTACATCGCTAAGGTCGCCAAAGCTCAAGGAGCGTTTAATGAAGTGAGGAAGTTACTGAGTGAACAACGAGCAGTTTGGTATGGCATTTTGTTTCCTGTTCGACTCTGTATCATCTATATTGGGGTGGAGAAAGACCTATAAGGGAGTGGCCAGTGCCATTTTCTATGCTATGGCATCATGAATGTGGCATACACCAAGAGACTAAACAAGCTGATCAGGAAAATGGGCTCAGTGATGGCTGAGGATCATGACAGTTTGGAACCTCTGGCTGAAAGGAGGACATTATCTAGATTTCAGTCCATCATGGACAATGCTGATCACCCACTCCCCAGTGGTCACACAAAGAAGCACTTTTAGCCATGATCTCACCAGCATAAAGTTCTCCACTGAACGCCACAGGAAATCTTTCCTCCCCCCGCCATCAGACTCTATAATATCATTGTGTGCTAAAGGGTTTCTAGATTGTTGTTATGGTATACAAGGTGGTTGCTAGTGTGTTACCAGCTGGTGTAGGAGGTAATTGCTAAGTAGTATCTAGGCTAGGGATGCAAATTATTGAGTAATTCATTAATCGATAGTTGTTTCATCTTATCGATCGATGATCAATTAATTGATGTTTTTTTTTCTGAGAAGCTGAATTTCCCTCTGAATAGGTTCCATCTACTGAATACGTAACATAGAATGCTATCTTCTATATGATATGAAGAAAAAATGCAAATTATATTCCTTAATCAAAGATTTATTCTGAGCTCACTTGAGGGCAGGGAATAACATTTGGTAGCATTTCAAACATAATTTGAATAGAAAATATCAAAATATTAGAAAGGCTACTTAAAATGAAAACAAATTCTCGCTTCTCATCTGCGACATTGGAAACATAAATAGCAGCACCATAAAATATACATTCCTGAATAGAAAAAACAGAATATAGGCTACTTTAACATAGTGCACTGTCTCTTTGAAGAATAATAAAATAAATTCTGAAAAGTAAATAAGGTGTCACATGTAGACTATTAGCAGTATTTATAATCCCTCTTAAACTGG
>JBBPCX010041112.1:0-15409 GCA_037974365.1 Hydrocynus forskahlii | reverse complement strand
TTACATGTATGTATCTATGTAATACATAGATACATGTTCTTATTGATGTTTAGAAATCTGGGTGCATTAAAGCTAAAATGGTGATTTTTTACATATGTAGCAACAAAACATAAAAAAATGAGAAGCCACTATGGACAGCCAGTACCAGTATCTGATCATAGCTAGCAGAACATGCTTGATAAGTTATCAGAGAAAAAAACAAAATCTTGCAAAACTTTATAAGAATAAATGATGTTGGCAGAAGAATACACAACTTGCTAACCATTCAGGAGATCTTGTGTGTGGGAGTCACTATGAAGTTTAGTGGTTTTAGAGAATAAAAGTACTGAATCAGGATCAGTGTCAAGGTTTCCGTTTCCGTATTTAGTGTAAAAGGAAAAGTGGTATCATGTCATAGCTACAGCAGGTTCTGTCTGGCTCGACACACACATACATGCTTTGTTCCTGGTATTTTACCTCTCAAGTCATGCCTTCCTTTCATAGCCCCCCCCCACCCCTCTTTCTCTCCGTCTTTTCGTTGACATCGGTATTCTGTGCCTTTGGCTGATGAATAAGTGTCAGGTCAGTAATGGTTTCCGCAGTGTTGGAGTAGGACTCTGATGGCTGGGTAATTCACTGGCCTGGGACAGGGGCTCAGCAGAGGGGGTGTGATGGATCACCGCTGAGAAAAGGAGGATGGGGTGGTGGAGGAGAGAGAGAGAAGAGAGAGACAGGATAGGAAAGAGAGGATAGAAAGAGAGAGAGAGGGAGAGGAAAGGTCTTATGTGGACCGCGTTTATCACAGGCAGGTTAATGGAACTCTTTAGAATTGATGACTCTACCTAACCTCCAGCCCCCTGCAGCCTCAGACCAAACCAAATGAACACAAATTAGTAGTCCTGCTGCCCGCGTTGCACATTTCCGATCATGCTTACAATCATAAGCAAAAAAGAACTCTGAAGTATAATAATGAAATGAATAATAAAAATAAAACAAAAATAAAATTCTTAAAACCTGCTTAAGATTCTGGCTTCCTTAAAGACTTCTGCAACTGGGACTTAATGAGTTGTTATTCCATACAGATTACACATGGATTCCCATATGCGCCATAGATTATATTAATAGATTTCTCATGCATTACCCATAGATTATCAACTAGTCCCCTATAGATCACCCATACATCCTCCTTAAATTGATTACACATTACTCACAGCCCCATCATACATACACATAGATGCCCTAAGATCCTTTATACATCCCCCATAGATGACTCGTAGACCGTCCGTAGATCACCCTATAAGCACCAATAGATTGTCTGTAGATCCCTCATGGATTAACTATACAGCCTTTATAAATCCCCAGATCTATTATAGTTCACTTGCAGACTAGGTTCTACGTATATCACACATAGATTAACTATACATCCTCCATAGATTGCGCATAAATTAACTAGTTAATTTCGTTAATTAGTTTTGCCTTAGATCCCTATGTGTATATATATATATATATATATATACATATATATATATATATACTGCATATCATCTATAGATAGATTAACCCCATAGATGAACTATGTATTCTTCATAGATCACCTACAGATTAACTATGTGTCTTCCATAGATCCCCATAGATTATATATAGAGATCTGACATAGACTAAATTTAGATCCTCCATCGATTAAATGTAGTTTACAGATAGATTAACCATAGATGACCGAAACAGTTCCCATATATTCCCCATGGATAACTCACACATTATTCATGTATACATTTTAAATTACCACCTATGTATGGATCAGTGGCTTTAGCTTGATACATTGTACTTATTGGTACTTTGTGAAGATAAATCACTGCACCAAAAGTCTTTCAGAGTTTCTCATGCCTATGAGCTTTCTGAAGTTCAAATAGTGGCTGCAACGAACTGTAAAATTAATAATGCCAGGAAGATAAAGACAACTAATTAACTCATGCTGTGCTTAACCAACTTCCCAGTGAAGTTAGTTCTACTGAAATATAGACACTTTCAGACAGCCTTCATCATGTTTCACCTAAATTAGTGGCTGAACTGAAAGACAAAAAGTATTTTTTTTCTGTATACTATTGCTTGACTAGCACTGATGGAAGCTCAAATTGCACTGAAGGTGCTCAGAATAGCCCGACCATGTTTTTGTTGTTAATCATGGGTGCCATGCTGTGAAAATGTCTTCATTCAGATTTAACAGCATTTGTGTGATGCCGTTTTCCCTCCTATTGCCTGCTGAGGGTAGTTGAAAGCTGAAAGAGGGAAAATCTTCAACAGAACCCTCGTCACTCATTCTGATTCAATCATGCACACACTGTTCACGATCACTCTCTCTCTCTCTCTCTCTCACACACATGCACTCACACATTGTCGCTTGTTGCCCCTGTGAAGGCCCTAGGGACTCTAAATATGTGTTGTAATGGGATTGGGCTCCGTTATTGGAGACCCTGTTTTATTAACCAGGTCTCAGCATGTGAATGGTGCTGAAATTGAGCCGTATTTTTGCGGGCAGGCTGTATATCACCCTCACAATTACACCACCGCAATAAAACAGGTTTGATAGCTGAGGTTGTGATTAGGAAAGGAACGCTGGGATAGCCGTGGGTGAATGCTCATGTGCAGTTTCGCCACCTCTCTGGACTTTGACCTTTGATCACCCAAGTGTTGCTGAGCAGTGTTTCTAAAATTCAATATCTTGATATTTTCCAAAAACATTATATCATTTTTAAGCTAGGATTAATAGGAAATTCCAAGTTTTTTGTTTGTTTTTTTTTTGTCCGAATTGCTTCTAAAAGCTACCTCAAAGGAGTACGAATGCATTGTCAGATACCTGATGACATTGTTGTAGACTTCACAGCTATTTTACTAATGTTAATTTAAATGTTAGTACATTTAAATATAAAAACACATGGTGCACTGGTGGTTTTGCATAGTAAATAAAAGGGTTATATTTCATTGAAACCCCTGATTCCAATTCTGAGTCCTCTACAATGAACCATTTCACACCAAACCACTCTGAATGACTTGCATCTCAAAATAGAATTCCACTATTTGGTGAAAGAACGTTTTACATTTTATTTCATCACGTAGAATTCTAGCATGTGTACTGTTTGTCTCCTGTCTACTGCTGACCCAGAGGAAGATTTTGCAGCTTTCATTGTCTGGTCAGAAATCTTATATTGATGTTAAATGGAGCTCAGTTAAGTCTAGGAGAAATCGGCTGGAATAAGAAAAGAGCTTATTTTGGATTTTCCTTTCCTCTGGGAAAGCCTAAAATTCATGTCGCTTAGAATTGTCAATTGTTAGAGATTTCAGTGCACTAGATTAAGCTATATTGACTAGAACCTACCTTTCCGACTTGTTGGAACGTGGTCAGTGGAACACTGTGACATCACTCCCATCTTTGACTGTGCACTTCCAAGGTAAATGGATCACAGCACATGCAATGTTTACTGCAGCTGCATGAATTACTGGTTCCAGCAACCACCACTGTTTGGCTACTAGCTCCAGTAATGCGTAAGTATTTATTCAGAGTTTAAGGAGTTTAGGGAGCATTTCTGCTCCTATTAGAAAAAACAAGGAAACCTCCTCAGTTTCAGAAGTCGAGATGGTGTTCTGAGATCGGCATGATTTCAGACCAACATGGCTGCTCAGTAGTAATAAAACTTCTCATAAAAATGCTTTGGATCAAGCATACAAACAGTCATTGGTCTGGAACACTGACTCACTGTCTGAGGGGGTAATTTCTTCCAGTATCAATAAAGTTTTCTGATTCTGCTGTTTCTGATCCTGAAATATGTCAAGAACTTTAATGCTACCACTAATATCTCTAACATTCTGTTCACTACTTACAAAACAGCATAAGGAAGCAAAAGAGTAGCAACTCACTCGTTTTCTGTAGACCCTTAATCCACACTAGGGTCGCAGGTACCCGGAGCCTGTTCCGGGGCCAGTGGACTCAAGGCAGGGGCTCAACCTTGGGGCACCAGCCCGCCACAGGGCGCACGTACACGCACCATTCGCTCACACACTCGCACCTACGATTAATTTAGAATCCCCAGTTCACCTGTTATTAGTGGCATGTCTTTGGACTGTGGGAAAAACCGGAGACCCCGGAAGAAACCGACGCCACCTCGAGAAGAGTGAACCCTCTTCCTCAAATTAAATTGAAATTACATGGATGGTGGTTTGTATAGTACTTTGTGCCCCAGATGTGAATTACATTAAATTAGCGAATACATCTTACTCTCAAGGTTAGCCTAGTGTAATGTTGTCCTAGCTATAATCAATCTTTAAAAAGTCCATTAACCATTCCTCTAGTTTTCAAAGATAGAGTCATAACTAATTCTTAATCATTACGCATGTGGACCTTTCATTTCAGGATATTACTTTAAATGGGTATGATTTACATTTCCATCAGATTGTAGTATTGGAACTCTGTCGAGACAATCTCTGCATGTCGCTGCACTGGCTGGAGGTGGAGCAGGTTAATTAGGACTGAATCTTTCGGAGAGGTGAATCGGCTCAGCCCGTTTGTTCAGAGAGAACTAATCGTTTGCGGGCGACACATCACGGCTGCCGGCTCTGCCATGCGTTCACAGACGTCTCCCGCGGGAGTCTGCGTGTGTGTCCTGCATGTTAACACGTTCACGCCACCAATCGCGATTTCACGCTGTGATTTCGGCCTCCAGCTCCATCTCCGTGATTCCCCCCCTCCAAACCAAAACGACCCGTAATGAGATTTCACTTTAATCCCAGCCACAATATCAGCAGATTACGCTGTTGCTGTGCCTCAGCAGCTCAGGAGAAAGCGCCTTAGTCCTAATCTAAGTGTAATTGAGCTCTAATTCAATATTCAGCTCAGATGAATGTGCACATTCTTTCTGTATCTCTCTTATTCTTCTCTCTTTTTCCCTCTCATTTTCTGCTGCCTGTCTGTTTCTCTCACTCTCTCAGTCTGTGTGTGCTACACACAAAATCTGATGGCTGGAGGTGTGTGTGTGTGTGTGTGCGCGCGCGTGCGCATGTGTGTGGAGTGGAGAGGGAGTGCCAAGCAGCATGAGACGAGAACAAAGGAGTGACACGTTCATGTTTCAGAGCCTGTGAAATGAGGGAAGAACGGCATGCTTAATACATACATAATGATGAATGCATTACACTATATCATATAAGACACCCTAATGAACTGAAGTCAGTTGAATAGAATATACAGGCAGCATTTATCTTACGATTACCATAGACTGGAGCGTCGTAAAATCCTTCTGAGACATCCATTTGAAATTCCTCGAGTCATACTTTCCTCTGTGTAAATTAAAATGACAATAATGATGGTGATGATGATGGTGATGATTATTATTATTTCAGTTGCTCTACAGGAGCATCAAAGTTACTGGAGTATTGAGTTACAAACTAAAATAAAATACCTGTCATGGACACTGGACCAGTTTCCTACTCTCAGATTAAGCCTAAACCTACAGTGAAAAGAATTTTCTTTAATGATTCTTTATCAGCTTGGAATCAGCCTTAATCCATGTCTAGACAACCAGCCTCAAGTCTCTGTTCATAACTGCAGTGGTAGAAAACCCTGTGTGCGCTGCTGTAAAATTAGAGAATTACTGTAATTCTCACAGATTTTCTTTCTTTCTTTTATCTCCAAACCCCAAAATGCCCTCTTGTTACTTTGTTGAGGGGGGATCTGTGGTTTGGAGATTTGCTTTGCTCTGATGAGCATTTTTGAGACAAAATCCCATCTGCTTGTTACCGTGACAACCAGGAAGCCAGGGTCACCATCACCGCGACAACCCCGTTATTAAAGGCAGGAAGGTGTGGATGCAGCTGAACAAGGGATTTATCTTTCTGCAGAACACACACACGAGAGACATAATATTATGTTCTTATCTGCGGCAGTTCATGGACTGTCACTGTACCCGTCAAAAGTTTTAACACATCTCTACCTGCGCAGAGGTTAGTGATGTCAGCGCAGTAGTGAAAATCCGTGTGTGAAACAGGGTATAGAAATGTAGAGCTGTATCACTGACACCCCTCTCACTCTCCTTCAGACATCTGTCATTTACCATCTTTTGTGGAAATCACGGTCATTCATTAAAAGTAGGCATCTGGTGGGTGACATAAAGTGAGTGGAGGGGGCAGGCCCATTCCCAAGCTTGTATTTGCAGAGTTTATAGATTCTAGGTGTTGTAATTTTGGGGGGGTACTTTGTTAAAGGACAGTGCAGTAGGTGAAAATTTTTCTAAAGTACTCTTTGTGGTATTACAATTATACCTCGATAGAACTGCTACCCCTCATTATATCCATGCAATTTGAGTTGTGGTTCTAAAAGCAGCTCAGTCCATGTGATATCACAGAGAAATCCCGTTTTCCTTCCCAATCAAGTTATGTGCAATTAAACAAACCAGCTAAGACTCCCCCAGCCACACAATACCACCAATACTATGAAGGTGAAGCCTAACACGCGCTCCCTCCGATGCCACAGCGTCTTTTCAAATTGCCACTAAGAAAATGCAGGTACAACTCACCGCGCAGCTCAACACACTTTGAGAACACTAGCGGCCAGTTCCTTTACATCCTCTAACAGACATCTGTGTTGATTAGCATTAGGCTGAGTGATGGGGGAGAGGGAGGGCCGTCCTACTTACCCAGAGAGAGCAAAGCACATGGATTCCCAGCCATGGATGACTGTGGCATCGCTAGGAATCAAACTTCATCTTGGACAGTTGTGCCAAAAATGTTCAAATTGTAATATCTGTTAATTAAATTATTCTTTTAATGACCAGGCTTTAGTCTAGTACTAAAGGCTTCTCATTAAAGAACCAGTAATAACAATAATAAACTTGAAAAAAATCATGCATATGCTGAGCATTTTGGCTGCTCAGAACTGCAGATTTGAGGAGATGAAAAAAAAATGTGAAGAGAATTTTGACTTGGGAATAAACTCATACATTAGCTTCTACTATTCTACAATTTATATTTGTCTTAAAGATGAACATATATCATTTAAATATTCTGTCAGGGGATTGGAAATTTTAACTAGAACTTTATGTAAAATTCAGATGAAGACCACTAAAGCAGTTTAACACCATTTTATTCTACATAACATACCACCTTGGGTCTTCTATTTTTATTTGACAGAAAAGAAAGAAAGCCAAGAAACCTTGTTTCAGTAGCTTAGAGTACAGTGATGATAAAAGTTTGCCGGGGGGTGGGGGGTGGTGGTGGACTTTTCTGAAGGTAAAACATGGATAGAACATTTTTCACCCAATTAGCCTGTGTGGTCGGCGCTAACTGTAGTATTGGATGACTTTTTCTGTTCTACTTTTTGCCTTGTTTCAATCTCTTCTCTCCATCCATATCTCTGAGGCTTCCTGGAGTGTTCACTTGTGGTCAGTGGGTTATGGTCCGAGGGCCAGGTGCGTGTGATTTTAGAGGACTTGTGCTGTAATTGGCACAGTGGGGACAGATGGGGAATGTACAGTGGCGGCACACTCCAATTAAAGTCCTCAACATGTCCCAATTTCTCTGAGTTCTAAGATCCTTAACTTCTGAACTATACCTTCTCTGAAATCTTAACATTCCTTGTAACCTCTGCGTACTTTGGTGGTATCATTAAAGTTGCAACAATTTTATAGGTTTGTTTTGTTGACGGTAGGGTTGGTTTGTTGATGGGGCTATAGTTTTGATTTGGCACCAGGGAGGGAAGAGTAGTTAAAATAGCAAGACTAGAATAGGGATGCACAGTCTGATTTCCCTGCTCAAACACACTTGGTTCAACTTATTTTTTAACCTCCAGGTTTAGTGGATGTGTAGAAAAACTACCAAGCTGCGCTGGACACTGGCCCTTAAGTACCAAAGATGTGCAGTTGAGCATTAGAGTTATGATGGTGGTTCATTCTGTGGCATATGGCTATGAAAAAATGATTTTAAAAAATCCTGTTCGGTGGTGGTATTTGTCCACTCTTTCCTCCTGGTTCCAGGTATAGGTAAAGTGTTTTTGTTGTTTATTTTGTGGTACTGTCTTAAACGTATTGAATCTATGCTCAAATCTTGCAAAAAGCATCATGCAGTTCTCAGAAAATGGTTGCACTCTTGTACTGAAGGTTTGACATTATAATGCTTAAAATTTATTTACTTGGCTGTAATCGTTTCCAGTCACTTTTCTATATATTCATATTGTATGTCCCTTTCACAACTTGTCAGCAAATATGATCTCTAATTGGTCAAATATCACCATCTAGAAGTCACTGAAATTTTGCCTGTCGGAATCAGCCCAGCAGACTTGTATTAAGAATTTTCCTCACAAAAATGGAGCATAGAATGTACAAATAATAAACAGAAAGTAAAAAAGTGCTATATGGGCCATATTCAGACCTCAGTATAGATTCTGCCATCCTTTTTAGCAGCTGGAAGGCAGGGTGTCAAGCTCCGGTCCTGGAGGGCCGGTGTCCAGCGCAGTGTGATGGTTCTCCTCCTCAAACACATTCACTAAACCTGACAATTGACATTCACTAAACATGAAATTGACTGGCGAAGTGAACCAGGTGTTTCTGAGCAGGGAAATCACCAAAACGTCCTGGCCCTCCAGGACTGGGGTTCGACACCCCTGCTGGAATTTCTGCTGGAATTTCAGTCAATCACTGCTAGAAAACCCTCTCCGGATCTCCACTCCAGAGTTCCTGTAAGACCTGGTCCTGGATCTGAGGTGGAGTCTCAGTCAGGCACTATCAGACAAGCCTCTCCAGATCTCCATTCCAGAGTTTCTTACAAGCCCATAATGAGTAGATCAAGAGCCCCAGAGTACTAGGCCCACATTTGGTATAAGTAGACCTTTAGGGACAGTCTACCTCTGTGAAATATACGTAGCATTGTGTAGTTACTGAGCCATTGGTTATTGGACCTGGCTGTGTTTTCTGACCCTTGTTTTTGGCTCCTGTATTTCTCTTTTGCCTTGTGGATTTGTATTTGTTTTTTCTATGTCTGGATTTTATGGTTTCTGGGCTATTTTTAATATTCTGGATTTTGGCTACTTTACTCTTGGGACTGGATTATTCATTCTCTTTTTCGGTACTCTGCATTTGGGTTCATATCCATGCACGTTACAAAACCTTATTAGGCTTGTAACTTGTAGTGGGAATGTGTTGATGGGGATATCAGATTTCATCAGCACTAAGCATCACAAAGATCAACTGGTTTAATGTGGGCATGAAATCATTTTTCCAACCAAAACAGGGGGATGTAACAATTTTGTCACTAGGGGATGTAATAATTTTGCCACTTGGGGCTGGGGGGTGTGAGGGGATGTGAAGTTTGGATTTTACGATCACTCTGGCGCGCAGATGAGGGGTGGGTGTGTATGTGTCCCCCTCAGACCTCGATCCGTCCCCCCCCCACACACACACACAAAGCACAGATGATGTAGTGATGTATTACTCATACTCCTGTTTTAGGGTCTAAAACGTTTATTAAATCGTTTTTTTCCACGTGATTGGTGTTTTTAAATATCGATTTTACGACAGAAATCAGCATTTGAACGAGCCTGGGCTCGAGTCTCTCTGACCGTCCTACGGGAAATTACAGCCCAAAATCTCCGGTGACCCAATCAGGCGCTCCGGGTTTGACTGACAATAGCTCGGTCCACTTATCCTCTAGCTGAAATTAGCATGTACTGACGTGTAGCCAATAAAAATAGCTTTCCAAACATATGTCATTTGTGGATTTGGCTTCTCTCTGGGCTGGATAAATACTGTGAGAACTGATCTGAGATCAGAGGCGCCTGTGAGTCTGGGGCGGCCGTTTGGATTTATGTCAATTTTATTCGCTCAAACCAAGGAAAAACACTCAGAAGACCATACTGAGGATATTACAGAATATTTCGAGGACATTTGATGGGGATAATTGTCCAGCAAATACGATTTTTCATGGGAAACAGCAGAGACGCCCCGAAGCGACGCTCCAAGGAGGCTCTCCAGGAGACGCATGAGTCCGAGCTGAATTTCTCCAAAAGTAAGCGATTGGGAATTATCACACTTCGCTTTGTAAGCGTCTATGATTGACTGGATGTAATAAGTGCTTTTGCATTGTTTTTGGAGTTGTTTTATTGTGTTTTGAGCGAGTTTTGTCGTGTTCTGTGGATTTATTTACGTTCATATGCCCACGGGTCCAGCGGTGGGCGGGCGGAGTTGATTTGCTCGGACATCGCGTGTCGACTCGAGGTGACTCTTCGAACAAGAATGAATGGCAGAGAAGCCTGTGTTCTTCTTTTGAGCTCGAAAGAACACGAAAGGCACTTATAATCGGCAGCGACACCTGTGGCATGGGGATAATAAAAAGGAACCCATTCCCCAAGCCCCGCCCCAAGCCCCGCCCCAGGCCCCACCCCCGCCGATTCGTCCTCCCCACATTAAAAATGCTATCTGCGCCCCTGCGACCACTAAACGTGGACCAGCAACCCTACTTCCTTCATTTATGTGAATGTGTATCAGGACTAGACAGGGATATTCACTTAAAACTGCATAATTCTAAACTGTGCTGTTTTCTCTTAATGAGTGTTGCAGTACTAATTTAGCACAATGGTAGAGTCGGCCTGGCTCGGCAAGCCGGAGCTCAGACGTTATGACATTACTTAAAAACTTATTTTCTGTATTTAAGGTTTGATATAGTCATATGATACATGGAAAAACGTAAAACATTTTCTCCCATCATCCTCTGATTTTTCACATAGCAGCAAACGTTATCATTTCGTTTATGTTTTTGAAAACTGCTGTTTACTGGTCGTGTTTTTCACTGTTGGTATTCGTGTTGGCAATAGATCAATTTAACAGTAATAACCCCGCACTACATAATGTACATGTATTAGACTGCCAAGCGTAAAAATCCCATCAGGGTACAATTCAGGGACAAGTGACATGAAACAAGCAGGTACAAACAGGGTCAGGGTGTTTGTTTTTGTGGCTCTCAGCAGTTGTACCGTCAGTGTGTGTTCTGTGGTCAATTATCAGATGAAAGGTTTCTTTTAGAGTTTTTCTCCCAGAGGAAAGCATGGCTTCCACTGTGGTGAAGCACTTACATCTGCTTAAATTTAACCTGCGCTGCATCGCCCGGGCCTGTATATCACACTTTACTGACCCTTTAAAATCTTTTATTGACTACATAAAAACTGACCATACCTTATTAACAGGAAATAATATCTATAATATCTGTCCAGTATTTCTGGTGTTTTGGTTTTGGGTGTGCAGGAGCGTTTCACACCATTGACAAGAGTTCACTCTCTACAGCAAACACGCCTCTACACGTAATAATGAACAGCTACTGTGTTTTTTGCTGAATGTAAAATATTTTTTTATTTTCAGTTGAATTTCGTCTTCCAGCTGTTGTATTTAAGCCCTATATATTGTTGCTTTGGGATGCTTTGCATCTTCAAAATGGTATGTTTTAATAAGAAGAAAAAAACATTTTAATGTAAATAAATGTAGCATTTTTTTCCTCATTTTTTGGAGCATTTCTTTTGGTCTATTCATGGTGGAATTCTCACGCAGTGTAAAAGTCAGCTGGAATTTTCAGATCATAAACGTATATTGATGCTGTACATGTTTGAATATTACGTCAAATCTCCAAAAAAGTCCCTTTTTGGAAAAAAATAACAATGAACCTGGACATAGTAATAAACTTTATTTATGTAGCACCTTTAATATTTTTTAAGATACAGCATGAAGTGGTTTAAAGTGTGTGTAAAAACAACAGAGCAAGTTAATAAAATCAGCAGAAAGTGAAATGAATACAATAAATAGATATATGACAGAGAATGACAAAGAAAACAACAAAGAAATTAAAAAATTAAAAATCATTTGCATTTTTAAAACTTAAAAATTGAAGAACACCTGTTAAAATAATATAGAATGCAGCAGGTACAACATAAGGTAAAAAAAAAAAAACAGATATAAGATAACTACCTGTGTGGTGTAAATCAATCCGTGGGATAACAGTGCTGTTTAACTTCAATCAGGACTGATTAAACCCAGCATAACAGTAATATTCCTGTCTTTTCCAGTACACTGAGCGAGGAGAATTGCCTTTTACTGGATGAGTGGCAGCTGTAACTAATTAATTACTAAGCAAGACAACAAACCCCTAAGGTATGAAACCATCCTGTTTCTTTAACTTCCAAGAGAATTGGTGGAACCCTAAGATACACAGTGCACTTCCAGCAGTTAGCGAGTGAGGAGGATCATCAAGTTGTGCTTCAGAATAAAACAAAACCTCTAAGAGTCTTGGGGGTAGCAAAATATTACAGTAGTGATACTGACCAAGGCTTAAAGTAATTCAGATGGACAGCCATTAAGCCTAGTTCTGTTCTAGGTCCACCCAGCCTTCAGAATGGGGACTTGATCTCTGAGTACTAGACTTCATCACTGTTTGGGAAAATATACCTATAATGTATATTAACACCCTGTGAACAGTTTCTGTTAACAGCATTCCTGCTACATTAACAAAGCACCTGTTGAATGGTAAGCGTCATTTTATTCAGCAAACCCACCAGCAGCAACACACTTTTGCTCGGCATGAATATTTCAGTATTGAGTGAACAGATGGAGCGGCTAATAGACTTCTGCCGTGTAAAGTGATAGATCTGCATTCGCCGTCTTTGCTTTTGTCAGTCGGAGAGAGATGCTTGTGAGTCATTCGAAAGCACTCCTCTAACCAACCGAATGCATTAAGCTTTAATACATGCGGGTGTGGAAACAGCACACACACACAGGCTGCATTGGTTTTAGTGCTAGCCTCGCAACACTTTCACTTCCTCTGATCACAGAAAGCTGAATATGAGCACTGAACTCCTGGCAGAGTGCTCTGTGATTATATTTCCTTTGGTTTCAATGTTTATTCAAACACACACACATTGTAAATATTTTATTTGGTTGCATATAAAAGAAAAGCAAAAGGGGTGGGGGGAGGGAGCAAATGAGGGAGATTAGAATGATTCAGAAGACAGACTGGGACCTTTAGATGGGGATTTTTAGGCTTACTGAAAGAATACTAATTGAAACTGAAAGATTACTAATTTAAGACTAGTTTTAGATATAGTGCCAAACAGCAATGCACTTTGCAAAAAGTCTTGAGACACCCCTCATTTTTTTATCTTGCCGGTCAAATTGTCCTATCTTTGACATATTGAGTAAATTAAATTAAAGACATGGGAACAAAAGTTTCACAAAGTGCCTAAAGAAAAAAGGTGCGTGGATAAAGGTGTTCTGTCCACTCAGCATTCAGCACCACCAGTATACTGATCACCACCTGATCGTTTGGAATCACCTGCATCTGTTTCTTCACTGGTTCAGGCTTTCAGTTAGATATACTTTGTTCTGCTTGAGTTATTCATATGTAGGTCACACACTCACACACACATTTTTGTGTGTATGATGAGGCTCACTGTTGCATTTTGAACCATTTCCATTGGTCTATTCATCATAAATAAAGTTAAACATTGATAAACAAGTGTGTGGAGGTTTTAGTTTACTTTGAATAATACATTTGTTCTACCATATTCAAAAACAGTCATACAATATTTTACAGAACCTTCTGTCATCCGAAATGACAAATTTGTCTATTTTGACTAATGTATCACTTTAAGGAAGGAACATACATTTAGAATGTGTGACACTGACTGCACATGACACACACGCACACACACACTCGCATAGACACACAGACACACACACAGACACACACACACACACACACATACAGGTGCCCCTCAGGTGCCTTCTAAAGCAACTCAGTTGCACAGAAGCTAAATGTTTCTGCTAAATGCAGAATAGTAAAAACTTTCCTCAGAAAAACACAGGTCATTTTTTTTCCACCAGTAATTTATGTCACCCAGACATGACTTTCAGATTGTGCAACACTTTCCCTGCCACTTACAGCACTTTTCCTTCTGTGTATTTTGACGGCATGCCTCTATATTTTCACTGTGTCATGTGTCATGTCAAGAGCCAGCCTTGACAGGATAGTTGGTGTGAACTCTGAAGGGCAGACAACATTTTTTTAAAACCCTTTAGACATTTGGAGTCATTTTGCCTTCTTTCAATGCTATATAAATGTAATTATATTGTTATTACATTTACAAATATTATATTAAACAATAGTTTTGAGTCTGATCTTCTACAAATAATAATAATAATAATAATAATAATAACACACATTGTATCTTTCCAAAGCTTCAAGGAATTATTTTTACAATTTGTATATGTAGATAAAGACATGTGTTTTGTTTCTTTGATTTCAGCGCTAGAGTTACAAGGTAGAGCTACAGTAGTCACCAAAATGTATTTCATAAAAACAGCCCCATAACTTCTCTTAACTGGCTTGAAACTCATCCAATTCTCTGTTAAGATGTTGCAGACTTGTGGATGTGGTTTTGGATATAGTATTGTCATGTCCCTGGTCAGTGGCTGCCAGAGGCCACTCTTTCTGTTTTATTTTAGAGAACTCTTATTTTGAAGTAATGTTCTGCGGTCATGTTCTTAGTTACAGCTGTTTGGTGTCCACCCTTATACTTGCGTAGCGTGAAGATCCGTCTTCTGTTATCTGGTTTGTTTAGGCCCTTGTGCCTTTTTGGTTTGTCTTTTGGTGAATAAAGACTACACAAGTAAAAATGGAATCCTGCATCTGTGCCTCCTTCCCTTGGCACCCGCATGACATGACAAGTATGACTTAGCTGTAAAAAGCTGAAATTGTGACTGAAAATTTAAAAGCTGCTCTTTCAGCAGAATGTGTCTGCTTATTTTATTTTGCTACAAGTGAGAAATAATGAATATATAAAGCTACAGCTTGCTTTTAGAGTTGGCGATAACTGATCACTGCTAAGGAGTCATTGGAGAGTAGACTGGAATGAAAGTGATGCTGGGCAGGAGAATGAGGCGGGCAGTGATAAAACCCTAATTACATCACTGTGTGTGCCAGTAACATGTAAATTTTGGAGGAAAAGTATGTCAGGCTGCTTCCCATGTGTGAGATGCTTCTTTTAGTGATATTGGCGAGAAGAAGAGGGAAATTAACGCTGCTGAATTATGGAGGAGTCTGGAGTCTGGAGCCTGGAATGGTGCAATGTGTGTTTTTCATGTGGATCGCTGCCTCATTTATTTATTTATTTATTCATTCTGATTGTCACTTTTTTTAGTCTCTGGCCAGTCCTGTTAGCACTGGGGGGTAATTTTCAGAAACATGTTCAAAGACCTTACCAAATAACAGCAGAACACACACACACACACACACAGACACACACATACACACACACACACACACACACACACACACAGACACACACATACACACACATACACACACACACACACACACACACACACACACACACACACACACACACACACACACA
>JBBPCX010041101.1:0-10899 GCA_037974365.1 Hydrocynus forskahlii | reverse complement strand
ATGAATAGGGGCTGGAGGATTCTGCAATTATGCTGTCTTTTAATATTGGACGTATCTCCTGGTCTATAGCCTGTTGGGCCACTGCCATACTATCTGTCCGCGTGGTATTTTGTTGTCATGCTGGATTAAGTGGCTCCACCCCGGCTTAGTAGAGAACATGTCCCTGAACTGCTCCTGCAATTCTCTTAGGTCCTGTATTTGTGTGGGTGTGAGATTCCTGGAGATGTGGGGTCTTGGCCTCTCTTCAGAACCTGGGAGGGGAGCGACAGATGCAGACAAAGCTGGCTGGGGCTAACACCAGCATTTTAGCAGGTTAATATAGTATAGTTTATTATCAGTGCGCTTACCAGGCAGCTGCAGGTGGTAATTCACCAGGCCTACCAGTTCAGAGATGATGTAGTGGCCTTGCCATTTTGCCAGGAATTTACAAGTGGTACTGGGGAGCACTAAGAGTCCATTGTCCCCTCATTGAATTACATGAGGCACGGTGGATCAATTATGGACCAGCTGCTGTTCTCTTTGGGCTTCTAGCATATGAATTGAATGTCTTTATTGTCATTGTACACCAGTACATTGAAATTAGGAGAGCTTCTCCTACATGGTGCCTAAAAAAATGTTAAATACCCAAAATAAATTAGGAATAAATCGCAAAATGAAAAACACTTACAATACATCCCATGAGCTAAAAAATGTAATAATTATAAAAACAATGCAATGAATAATATTATCTTTGTTAATAAGGGTCATTGCATTTGGGGAAAAAAATGTTGGTAAATCTTTGCATTTTGGATTTAATGATGTCTGTCAGAGAATAACAGTTCAAACACATTGTGTCCAGGGTGAGATGAGTCCTTTTTTTTTTTTTTTTTTCCCTCATTTTGTTAGCTCTTGAAATAATGCGATTGTTTGCAACGTCTATGAGGGAGTTAACTCAGGGCATTTACACACCAGCAGAGTATCCTAAACTGCTGTGGTATTCACAGTCAGGAAAGACTGTCAATGATGTGGCTGCCAAATAATGTAAATGACTGCACTCTCTCCACACACTGTCCATAAATGGTGGTCTGTACTGTATTTCCTGAAGTCTATAATGAGTTATTTTGTTTTTGTGGTATTCAGTGTTAAGTTGTTTTTGCAGCACCACTCCAACACCTGCACCTCTTGTCTGTAGGCGGACTCATCTCCACCTGAGATAAGTCCCACCACAGTGGTGTCATATGAGAAATGTAATTATGTGATAGATGAAAATTGATGGTGAGCAGTCATAAGTGTACCATGAACAGAAGAATGGACTCAGCACTCAACCTTAAGGTGAGTCAGTGCTGAGTAAAACAGTGGAAGAGACGGTCTGTGGTCAGTTTGTCAGAAAATCCCTTATCCATTTACAAGTAAGTGAGGGAAGGCCACAGGCTGCTAATTTGTAAATCAGATCTACAGAAGACGCAATCTTCATCACTCTTCACTCTATGCAGAGCCATCTTGAACACAGAGACTGTTATGTCGGGATGCTTTTTGTGGCCTACAGCTCCGCTTTTAATACAATCTTTCCAGAAATTTTATTTGACTTATATGCAAACTGGTATGGATCAAGGTGGGTGGAAGTCTGGCTTGTATGTGTTACAGCACCAATCTCTCAAAACATTTGATAATAATAGGAGTGGTCACCGGTCTATAATTGATGTTTTCTTGGGAACAGTGATGATTAGAGCTGATTTGAGACGGTACGGTGGCTTGTGCAAGGGTTGCATGGAAAATGTTAGTAAACACGGCAGATAGCTCATAATAACAGGCTCTGAGTACATTGCTTGGTGGCTTTCCTGAGATTCAGTGCCCTGAGCACTCGCCTCACCTTGTGTTGTTGTACGGAGAGTACAGATGTGTCAGTGTCCAAGGGAAGTGAAATGATGCTATTTTTGGTCTCAAAGCAGGCAAAGAAGCTGTTCAGTTCCTCTGCCAGCAAGTCCCTGCCAGCTGTTGTCGTTGTTGATATTTTGCTGCCTCTGTAGTTGGTAAAATGCGGCAATCCTTGCCACACCCATCTTGGATTGTTGTCCATGACATATTCTTTCCCTTGCAGGCCAGTTTAACCACTTTAATCCCCCTTTTAAAGTTAGCTCTGGCAGTACTATAGTAAGCCCTGTCCCGTGACCATAAGGCTCGGTCTTGCTCAATAAGGATTTGTGAACTTTTGATATCATCCACGGCTTCTGACTAGGAAAAGTTTGGATGTGTTTGTTCACTGTTACAGTTTCGATGCAAGATTCTACTTCTGAAGATATTGTTGTTCAAATATAGACCATTCAGTTCTTGTGAACTATCATATGAACTCCATCAGCATAAGCTCTCTGCTGTTTAACGATGACATCATATAAGACAGTTAGGGCCAGATAAACACTAGCATCAGGTGGTATGTAAACAGCTGTAACAATCACTACTGTTAGTTCTCTTGGTAAATAACAAGGTCTGCAGAATATTGACCACGATTCCAAGTCGCGGGAGCAGTGACCATTGATCATCCGACCATGCATTGTTCACGTACACACACAGGCCCCTCCTCTGCGTTTAACAGTGTCCCTTGTTCTGTCCTGTCGATGCAACGTCCTATCAGATAATACAACAGCCGTATCCAGAATGGATGAATGCAGCGTCAACTCCGTAATTGTCATAACACTGCATTCTCATACTGAGTTGTTAGCAGCCAACCAGTGGTCTGTGTGGATCTTTCCTCAGCCTGACGTGTAGTAATCCATGAAGGTGGTCTAGTGATCTCGTCTGGAACATTATGAGTCCGGTGAAAGACTGCCAAAATTATTCAGTTTGGGGCTAATTCTATATTTAGCAAGTCCTGGCGACTGTGTGCCCACGTTCCATAACACAAATTTAATAAGAACAATAATAACACCATACTACTGAAGCACCAACATAGAAAGCTACAAGCCGCTACACTTATGCGCACCGCCATCTTGTGTTCCGGCATGATTGGTAACTTTATTCTTTCCAGCTCGTAGCTCCTGTACAAGCTCAACTGCAGAAGGTTGCTGGTTGGTTTCCCCGGTGATGCCTAGCAGGTCCCTGGGTCGAAGTCCGGACACTAGTTGGGGTGAACCTGGTGGAAGCTTGTGGAGCTTCTCTGACAGCGAAAAGCACGTATGGCAGGAGTAGACCCCAGTTTTGGCCTTCTTCATCTACATAATCCGCCATGACCAGGATATACTTAGCAGTATTATGGAAGCCCATTTTGAACCAGGAAGAATGCTGCAGGTAGCTGAGCCATGGGGTTTTGGTCCTCCCTATCGCTAAATCACATATGGCCCCAGTAGTTCTCATCCTGCTTCTGCTCCTTAGTGACCTAGTCTTGTGTCACCTGCAGCCACATCCTCCTCTTCCTGCACCAGTAGGGCCACGCCGATGTGTGTTTCCTTCCTCTGAGTGTCCATCGCTGGTTTTTCCTCACCATTGGGCTTGCATGAAGCCAAGCCAGCCTTGCCTGACTAATAATGGTACCAGGAGCCCAAACACAAGCGGCAATTCTAATTTTTTTCTGATCATCACTTGAGCCGCCAAGATGCATGGATGCAGGAAACGGCTACTTGTGGTGGGAAATTTTGATCTCATTGTGTTGCAATTATTTGGGACACACTTATAATGAAAATTTTGCCAGCGGGTGAGAGGAACTCTGACATCAGTTCAGGTGAGTTCTTTTTTTTACATTTATTTATTTTTTGTATTGCACTTGTTTGACTTATTTACATGGTTAAGTTGAACAAGCAGGTAGCAGATGTGACATTACTTATGTTTATTCTGTTTCAGACAATATTACAAGAAGTGACCCCCGTGCTGTGGATGAAACTTCGAGTGCTGGCTACGCACACTCCCATGCCTCAGAAACTGAGGGGCGACCATCCAGCCGTGTACAGATGGAAGCTGTGCTACGGTCACAAAATGCAATAGTTAATGCTGTAAGAGATGTTGCCAATGAACAAAAAATATAAATACTGTGTTATGTGATATAAAAAAGAATTGTTTAAAAATATATGCTGTTTGATTACATTCTTTCTATTGCATGCAAATGCTGTCCCATTTGGCAGAACATTTGGTGAGTCAAGGTCAGGTTCATCATTCCTCAGCTCTTCAGGTACAGGCAAGCCACGATTTTGTGCCACATTATGCAGCATGCTACACGTGTACACAATGCAACACACTTTCTGTGGATTATAGAGCAGCACTCCACCAGTCTTGTCCAGGCATCGCCAACGGCCCTTAAGCTGTCCTATAGTATGCTCTACCACCGCCCGTGCCCGACAATGTGCGGCATTATAACATTGCTCTTGTTCACTTTGTGGGTCTGTGAGAGGGGTGAGAAGCCACGTCTTCAGTGGGTACCCACTGTCCCCTAAGGAACTGTCAAATGGCTGCATCATACATAAAACTTTTGGCCCAAAATTTAAAAACATAAGTCTTCTTACCGAGAAGCCAAACATCACGCACCACACCATTTTCAAGTTTGTTTCCAACACTACTATTTCTAAGAATTATGGGTTTAACCAGGCCATCTCGCCACAACATTAATGAGACGCAACATTGGGGAGGTCTACTACACTATAAAATATATTTTGCAGGTATGGTTATAGTTCTCTTTTACTCTTAGAGGGAAGGGTCATTGCAAAACAAAATAAAATTTAACTGTTTACCTTTAATCATTTGATGAAACCTTTTTATCCTGATGAGAGTGATCTTCTCCTGGATGACAAAGCCCCACTCACAGGACACAAAGTTTGGGAACTGACAAAATGCAAATGTAGCCAAATTTACACAAACTAAAAATAAGAATTCTGGAAACCATTAAATATTGATTAAACTGGGGATGGTTTTCATGTCTAATAAGGACAAGTCATTTGAGTGAAGGATGCTACCAGTCTATATGAACTAACACTGTTGTGTACAATGCTCAGTCAAACAATACATGGCAGGCATTCAAATGCATAGTTATTTATCCTTATATTATTTGATAACAGCAATACAGTGCTGTTTAATCTGCTGAAGTGATTTAGTGGTCAGCAGCTAAGTTGAGAAAACGGATTTTGATATTGTTCTATGATGTAAATTTTTGCTAGACATCATATTAAAATGAGTGTGACTATTGTAAATAAACACATTTCATTAACCCTGCAAACAGGGAAGTTATGTTTTTTGCTCACGTGTCAGTGTTGCACACTAAAATTGAAAAAGTCACTTGATTCTCAAGACATGTTTCATCTGTGTGACTGCAATTTCAGGTCTGTGGCAATACAGACAGCAAGCGTCTAACCCATAAAATAAAATTAAAAAATGTCAACATAACATTATATAACATTGGTATTCTATTTCAGTTTTATATGGTACATTTATCAGAAACCCACCCAGGAGAAACATCAGGACAGGTCACTAATCTTTCACAGGGCAGCCTAAGATAAACCTGTACATAATAAAATAAGTACTCAATAAAAACCCAGTGTGCTTCTGGGGTCTGCTTAGCTGTTTTCTCACCTGGTGTCAGGGAGGCCTGAGGTAATTAGGTATCAAGCGGTGAGAGTGGCTTCCACTCTCCCTGTACTTTAAAAGGAGTAACATTCTATTCTAGATTGAGTGTGCTTCTGGAATCTGTTTGGCTGTTTTCTTCGTCTGGAAAGCTTGGTTGAGTTTGTTCTGTCAGCTGCTTAACTGAACTGCTATCTTGTGAAGTTTCTGCTATCATCTAAACTTTAAAAGGAGTAACAGTCTGCCACATTTGCACCTTCAAGAAGGAATCCTCTTATATCCAGCTACGCTCAGTTAAGTATCCTTTCTTCCTTTCTTCTCTTCTATTTATAATAATGTGCTTCACATCTATACCTGTTCATATATCTTATGGCCCAAGAAGATACATTCCCCATCAGTGGGGTAGAAATCTCTGTAACCTATCCCAGCTGCTTTTTTCTCCACAGCCTTCTACAGTGTTCATGGTGGCCTGTGCAATTGCCAATCCTGCATCAAGAAGGCTGACTTCATCTCTGGACTGGCGTCCCTCCACTTGTTTCACTTCCTGGCCCTAACCAAGAATCAGCATCTAACCCTCACAAGCTCTTTGCTAACTTTTCATTCCTTCTTAAATCTCTCACTGTATCTCTAGCTCTCTCACCAGAATACTTCGCCAAGTGCTTAAATGAGAAGATATTAGAAGATCCTTTCCTCCAAAAATCAAGCTGCCTGCTAGCCAGAGACCAGCCCATGCCGCCCAGTTTCATGGCTTCTCACCACTCTCACCTGAGGACATGTCACTACTCCTGATGTCCAGCAAACCCACTACATCTCCACTCAACCCTCTCCGATTGAGCACATTCCAGATGATCTCATCAGATGTCATTCTGCACATTGCCTACATTTTATCAACAGCTCCTTGATGACTGGTCATGTCCCATCTGCTTTCAAGTCTGCAGTGGTCACACCAATTCTGAAGAAACCCTCGCTGGACTTCTCAGATGTCAACAACCACAAACTTGTATCTTTTCTCTCCTTCTTTCCAAAGTCTTGGAACATGCCATTTATATCCAACTCAACTTCTCAGAACAGGCTTCAGGACCCTCACCAGTCCGGGTTCAAGGCGGCACACTCTACAGAGATAGCAAGTAGAGTGGTTTCAGAAGAACTTCATACAGTGAGATCAGCCAACATGCCTTCTGCTCTTTCTTCTTGATCTTTCTGCAGCCTTTTACACAGTCAACCATCAGATCCTCCTGGCCACCCTCTCCAACCATGGGATCTCTGGCACAGCCTGGCAATAGTTTGCATCCTACCTTGATGACCGGTGACCGGAGGTACCAGATAACATGGCAAGGTTCCCAGCCTGCTCCACAAAGATTATTCACTGGTGTTCCACAGGCCCCAGTCTTTGGACAGTTTCTCTTTCTCTATATACAGGTTCTCTTGGGGATGTAATAGCCTCACATGTTTTTTCCTACCACTTTTATGCTGATGACATGCAACTTATTCTCTCTTTCCCTTCCAGTGACAACCAGGTCTCGACCCACATTTCATACTGTCTGGCTGACATCTCCTCTTGGATGGTAGCCCACCCCCTCAAGCTGAATCCCAACAAGACCGAGCTCCTCTTCATCAGAGGGAGTCCATCACCAAACCACGACCTCATCGTTTCTGTTGGGAACTTGGTTATCGTCTCTTCAAAGAAGGTAAGAAATCTTGGTGTTATGCTAGATGAAGATCTGTCTTTCTTACCGCAGGTTGATCACATCTCCAGAACATGCATATACCTTCTCTACAACATCAGCAGAATCCGAACCTTTCACACCACGAAAGCTACGCAGTTACTTGTTCAGTCTCTGGTCATCTCCAAACGTGACTACTGCAACTCTCTACTGGCTGGACTCCCACTGAAGGTAATGAGACCACTTCAGCTGATTCAGAATGCAGCTGCAAGGTTAGTCTTCAATGTTCCTAAATTCTCACACACTACACCTCTACTACGGACCTTCGCTGGCTCACTGTGGCCACCCGCAAAAAGTTAAAATCCTTAATATTTGCTTTCAAAGCTAAGAATGGACTTGCACCCCCATACATATCAGCACTGTTCAAACAGCGTGTCACTTCTCTTCCTCTCAGGGCTTCAAGACTGCTTGTCTGGAACCTCCGTTGCTCAAAAGAAGAGGAAGACATGCATCAAGACTCTTCCCAGTCTTGGCCCTAGTGGTGGAATAACCTCCTCTTCCGATCAGATCTGCCGAGTCCCTCCCTGTCTTCAAGCATTGCCTGAAGACCCACCTCCTTAAGGAACACCTTGGTGACTAACCATACCTTTTGTTTCTGCTTATTTATTGTTCTCCATTTTCACTAAAAAAAAACAAAAACAAAAAAACATGCCCCCTTTATGTTTGCCTTAACCTATTATTTTTCTTTGACAGGAGTTGTTTAGGTGTACTTAGCTGGCAGTAGAGTTTAGATTCTCTGCCCAAACACGGGCCGATATTTCCTGTCACTGTCTTCGGGCCGGGCCGGGCCGTGATCAAGCGCTCGGAGTGTCAGTTTACGAACGCACCCACAGCTGAGAACGTGTGTTATAACGCCCACGTATTAAAAACTGTCGGGTTTAATCGGGCTCGGGCCGATAATTACAGTTAATGTGTCGGGCCGGGCTGGGCTCGGACACAAGGTGCACGGGCTCAGGTAAGGTCGGGTTTAAATTTTTGGGCCCAATCTAAACTCTAGCTGGCAGTAACTTGGTTGAACAGCGAACTTTGATTTTAAGTATATCTTTACAGGTTCGAAGAATACACTTCGCTCTGTATGAGTATCAGCTAAATGCCGTAAATGTGAAGACGGTTTACAAAGGTGTTTGATCACAACAATATACATACACAATACTAGGGCTGCAATTATTGTGATGAACTCTGGGGTGTTTGTGTTACTTTGTTGCAACTGTTATGCTTTCAGATGTACTGCATAGCATTCACTTTGTCCATGATGTCTGTGATTTAGTCACTGATAATCTGACATACGTAACAAAGTCTAAATATAGTTTTGTGGATCAACACCAGACCTGGTGGTATTGACTCAGAACCACATTCTGAGGAACCACAATAAATTCTGCATCATTTGACCACTAGGGTGTGTAGATTATGCCCAATCAAAAACAGGAAGGAAGTGATAACTCAGCTATGATTTGCTGAATCGAAAATAAACTTGGTACATGATTTGGGACTCCATTTGGTGGAAGTATGAAAACCATTTGGCTGCTAGGGGGTGAAAATAGTTTTGTTTTATAGGGAAATTTGGTATTTCTGCACTACTTCAACAATTTCTTCAGTGTCCTTGGCCCCCTCAAGGCTCCTAGCTGCTATTTGTGTAGTAATATTAGCATTAGCCACAGGAGCCATTGTGGAGACAGATTGTGGTAAGTACTGATAGATGAATGATGGAACCCTGACAGTTTCTGACCTGAATTTATATTCTAAGCCCTTGGAAACTAAAATCTTTCTCTACTTACTTCCATGATAAATAATAATATAAATAACATTTAGACAATGTATTTGATCTAATTACATTACTCTGCCAGATGTGATTAAGACCATATTTCTGTCTCAAAAAATAAAAAACTCAGACAAGACAGAGTATGGCAAGATGGCATAAAACAAATGACATAACTGATGAGTAAAATTATGTCATGTCTTAATACTATCATGACAATCATGTCTTAAGACATGATTAAATCAGGGATTACACAAGAATATGTGCACTTGCACATTACAACGATGAGCGTTATTCCCAGTCAGATTAGATTGAAAACAAACACAATTGTGAGTTTGGACAATAAATGGAACCTTGACTTATGTGTAAGATTATGTAAAAAGAACTATTAAGGTAGCATGGACTTACATATGTGTGATCTTCTTTAGGTTATAAAACGAATGTTTTTCTATCCTCCTAAGTGTGACATCAACTGACAGATAGCTGTGAAAAGAGAAAGATCTGATTAAACATAGGATATGTACATTCTCTGCATGTACTAGTATGCCAAATAGCACATCACAGATGCCCCACAATTATATTTTTGCAGAATCACACTATGATACATAAACATAAACACAAGGGAAAGAACTACAGAGCTAAATGACAGGTGCTGGGAGCCATTGTGAAACCATTTCCCTCGTCGTTTCTGCAGCATCCTGGTACAGATCAGCATCCTAGCAGGGTACAGTGTCTGGAACAGTACTTGTTTTTCTTTCAGTACTTTCTTGGCTTCAGGAAATTCAGCATATCTCTTAGACTGTTCTTGAAGCAATTTCTTCCGGGATCAGTAAAGTTTTCTGATTCTGATTCTGAGACCTGAAAGCTGTTGGCATTTACATGGTGTGCTTGGTTAATTCCAAGTTCTCAGTTGCAGAGAATGTCAAGCATACACTATCATGAATTACTGACATATTATCCAGGAAACCAACCATATTATTGTCCTATTTAGTATAGATATTTTGTAAATCTGTAAATTATGTGTCAATGCTCAGCCCTCCTTGTTATTAAGTCTAGCTTCTAAAGTGAGCTAGTGTTGCATTAGCCACATGATAAATGTTGATTTTGCTTAAAGAACCATCACCGTTTCATCAGTTCTCTGCTCTGCCTCATCCAGTTTGTTGTTTGCTCTTTTCAGTTCTTGTTTTTGAGAGCTGTACTCTGTTGCCTCCTCTGAACAGCAGGAGTTATTTCAGAAAACATTATATGCTAACTACTGACCAAACCCTTGCCCAAAGACCTGCTCTGGTTGCTTTGCCATAATTCAGGATAATTTTCTATCATGTTTGTGGCTATCCTATGTCTACTGAACCCTTTGTCCATTATTAGACTAAATGTTCACTGGGGTTGTCAAACCTAATTAACTAATCTCAAAACTAAACTGAACGGGAGGTAAAAAATTAGGCCATCTATCTTTTTAGTGGTCAAATTGGAAAAAAGAGCAGTTCTACGGGCAATATGTCATATGTTTGTCTAAATTCATGACAATGTCTAGCTCTCCTTCAGACCACTGAACTAGCCTGTGATGCCCTCATGAGACAGAAATGTCATGATAATTCAGGATTATTTCATTAAGTATGTGACTTTATAACCTAAGAAACATCTAAGAACTGTAACTGTTGCACAGTGTATATCTGAGCAGGACATATCAGCATGTTTTTGAATTTCTGTACACAGAGCAAGGCAGAGCAGACTTAACTGAAGTGTTCCAAGTTAAGTGTGACAATATTTTGTGTCTATATATATTATACTTGAAGAGGATGGTTTAAAAAAAAAAATCTGTCTCATGACACAACTGAGCCAACTGAGGATCCAGCTTTCATAGAGTCCCGTGAATTATACTTTTTTCTCAACCAATTTTAT
>JBBPCX010041091.1:0-15409 GCA_037974365.1 Hydrocynus forskahlii | reverse complement strand
TATAAATGATTAATTAACTATTTACCAATGCTTAACTAATGATTCATAGGGTGTAGTTATTATAAAGTGTTACCTAAATTTTTTAGGGGTAAATTAGGGACAAATTGCAGTCAAACTAAATAGAATAAATACAAATAAGTGACTTGCATATTAAGATTTGCACACTTTAAATTGTTCAAGCACTAGAGTTAAACAAATTGTTTCAAATAAATCTTAATGAACATAGACACTTAAGCAATAAAATCATAAACAATAAAATCATAAATCTTCATAAATCATACATTAATTAAATATATAAGCTATAATAGTATGGATTTTTATAATAGACTATTAAGTTTTATTTAATAAATTTAATACAGTATTATTTTGTAAAGGAAACATATATTTTAAATTAAATTTATTATAATTAATATTATATATGGTCAATTCTGAGAATATTTTATTAAACATAGTAATTTATTTAAAATTTAACATGGTCAAAAATGATTGTTTCAACGTAAAAACTTACTAAAATATATAAAAGAAAAAATCTTCATTAGTTGCTTCAGAGGTCTCCTATATCAATATATGACAGGTGAAAAAAGTCTTCTTTTCTGTATTTTTTGAGTCTTACAGGGTTAAGTACAGTAGTCACAATGAATTCATATACAGTAATCTCATGCGGATTTTTTCTGAGAACCTAACTGATAATTGTACGTGGAAATCCCCACAATAATGAGGAATCTGCAAATATTCTCCGCTTTTTTGCTTTTTTCATGGCAATATGTTTATGTATTTTAGTTCTAAATTATTACGAGAAATATAATTTCTTAATTTTGTAACATAAATATTAACATACATTTAACTACATTTTCATATAAAATATAACTGTATTAATGTTTTTGTACTGTCCAGAGAACACAAAGGAAGCTCCTCTTTTGTGTCATTAACAGGCTGCTTGCTGCCTGAGGCACTGAAAATCTTCTCTTTTTATTCTATGTACAAAGTACCATCCATATATTTTAACTAAAACACATATTTCAAAACTAGAAGATTCAAGGTTTTTGTGGTGTTATATGTTTCTAGGACAAAACTTGTGGAGCTTTAAATGATTGTTTTGGAACAGTCGAAATATCTCTCAGGAGGGATTGCCGACCTCAGGGGGTTAAATACCGCTGTACTCAAAGCAGGGGCTGACTGAATAAGATGCGTCGCAAAAAGTAAATTATTGAACTGTAAAAATGCTTGGTGATTACCCGTACATTTTACTTTATTTTTATTACTAAAAATTACACTAATGTATTACTGTATTAACCTGTTTATACCAAAGAAAACGACAGCGCATCCCAAAGAAAATGCCTGTGCATGAATTACAGTACAATCTATACACTTCTGTGTAAACTGTACAGTACAAATACAGGCTTACCTATATATTTTTGTCAATGGTAATGTATTAAACTGAGTTTTAAAATGAAATTAAAGAGTTTTGGGAGCATATTTGGGGGAATATTTAGGATATACATAATGATAATAGGCATTTTTAGACATTTTGTTTACCACAACAAATTTCCACTATATGCCAGTGTTCTTGGAACGTAACCCCCGCGATTATACTATAACACAAAAACAACACTACAATAACTCTTTTCTCAAATATTTAATAAATATGCTAAAATATGATCTTAAAGAGATTTACTATCAGCAACAATAACATCGTTCTTAGTCATACAAATATCACACAAGTGCTCTATTTATTTATATATTCCTGTCTAGCTTAGCCGATGCACAGACTCTCTGGTTTCCTCCAGGAGCAGTGGGTAGGTGTCTCTCTACCGCGGCAGGCATTGAAAATGTCTTTATTATAGGCCTATATGTACTAACATACTCACCATCTTCACCCGCGGTCACATTTTTTTTCTTCCAAAATGTTCGCATGCATGGGTCAGAGTTTGTGCAAATATACTCACATTCTGCCGTCAAGTTTTTTTTCTATAGATCGCAACTTATGCGTAGGAAGAGGCGTACGCATCTTTTAGGTCCGCTTTGTGCGTACGCAATGGTTATAAATGAGACCCCTGCTCCTTTGCACCTGCCGGTCCTCGTTTCTCCTCATCATATTTATCCTTTATTTAGAATGTGGACTGAGAGCAGATCGGCTGATTATGAAACACAACCTGTGAGACTCACAACCTGATAACACAGATAACACATATCAATGAAAACATCAGCTGGAACTCACTGACACAATGATTTCAGACAGTGGAGAAGTTCAAAGCTAAATGACAAAGACAGTGAGAGAGATCTCATCAGCTCAGTGCTGATTCAATGTCCACACGTGTGTCTCTGTCACTTTTATACAGTGGGGCAAATAAGTATTTGATACACTGCCAATTTTTCAAGATTTCCCACTTACGAAGCATTGAGAGGTCTGTAATTTTCATCGTAGGTACACCTCAACTCTGAGAGACAGAATCTTTAAAAAATCCAGAAAATCACATTGCATGATATTTAGTATTCAATCACCTACTAACCAACAAGAATTCTGGCTCTCACAGACCTGTTAGTTCAGCTTTAAGCAGCCCTCCTATCCTCCACTCATTACCTGTATGAATTGAACCTGTTTGAACTTGTTACCTGTATAAAAGACACCTGTCCACACCTGGAGTCAGACTCCAACCTTCACCATGGCCAAGACCAGAGAGCTGTCTAAGGACACCAGGGACAAAACTGTAGACCTGCACAAGGCTGGGATGGGCTACAGGACAATGGGCAAACAGCTTGGTGAGAAGGCAACAACTGTTGGCGCAATTATTAGAAAATGGAAGAAACTTAAGATGACTGTCAGTCTCCCTCAAACTGGGACTCTATGCAAGATCTCGCCTCGTGGAGTACCAATGATCATGAGAAAGCTGAGGAAACAGCTCAGAGAGCTGGGACCACAGTCTCAAAGGTTACAATTAGTAACACACTACGCCGTCATGGTTTAAAATCCTGCAGCACGTGCAAGGTCCCCCTGCTCAAGTCAGCACATGTCTGGGCATGGGAGTCAGATGAAACCAAAATAGAACGTTTTAGTATAAACTCCACTTGCCAAGAAAAAGGATGAGTACAATCCCAAGAACACCATCCCAACCATGAAGCATGGAGGTGGAAACATCATGCTTTGTGTGTGTTTTTCTGCAAAGGGGACAGGACAACTGCACCGTATTGAGGAAAGGATGAATCAGGCCATATATCACCAGATTTTGGCCAATAACTTCCCTCAGTGAGAGCATTGAAGATGGGTCGTGGCTGGGTCTTCCAGCATGACACTGACCCGAAACACACAGCCAGGGCAACGAAGGAGTGGCTCCGTAAGTGGCATCTCAAGGTCCTGGAATGACCTAACCAGTCTCCAGACCTGAGCCCAATAGAAAATCTCTGGAGGGAGCTGAGACTCCATGTTGCCCAGCGACAACCCCAAAACCAGAAGGATCTGGAGAAGATCTGTATGGAGGAGTGGGCCAAAATCCCTGCCACAGTGTGTGCAAATCTGGTCAAAAACTACAGTAAATGTCTGACCTCTGTAATTGTTTCCATAACAAATATTGAGTTAGCTTTTTCTATTGTATCAAATACTTATTTTATACAATAAAATGGAAATTAATTATTTAAAAATGAAACCATCTGTTTTTCTGGATTCACTCACAGTTGAGGTGTGCCTATGATGAAAATTACAGATCTCTCCATTCTTTGTACGCAGGAAAACTTAAAAAATTGGCCATGTATAAAAATACTAATTTGCCCCACCGTATATACATCAAATCTAACTGCAAACTCCTAAACTGCTAGAGTCACAGTGAAGTGGGACGGGAGGTTTTTACCTGTAACCGCCTTCTGCTTGATGTGTCCAGTACTGAAATATGAGAGCAGTGTCAAACTGCACTAATGCAGGGTTCATGCAGGTCATTGTTTAAAAACATGTGCCTCATATCTGTACATTAACAATATTCCTAACAATTATCAACTACTGATAAGAAAGAATAGTTCACATACTAACCACATCATACAAAAAAGTGGACATTAAAACTCTGCTGGACTCTAAAATGTGGAAGCTTTGAAGAGCACATATCCTGAATGACCTGTCCTTCAGTAACACTGACATAGCGATGTTTAGTTTGAGCTGGAAGAAAAATGAAGGGTTTAATTAAGCAGCATGAGGAGACATGTAATGGTAATTAAGAGCTTTAATCAAGTTTAGATCACAATCAGAAGTCCAACATGAAGACTCTAAACTAGAAGCTCATTTTTAAGGACAGGTTTATCAAGAAAGAAGCGTTCACTGACGATAACGTGATTTGCATGAGAACTCCACTGAAGACATGGCTAAATTACTGTCAGTCATGTGAGGCAGGTGCAGACAGTGTAAAGGACAAAACAAAACAGGTGTTGAAAGATCTGGTACTTGTTTGGTATGTGCAGTGATGGAACCTGATCTACCGTCAGGGCGACTACAAAGGTCCTTTAGCATTTACAAGAAAAAAAACATTCCTAATCAGGAAATGGTTTACAGTCATGACTAAGAACACATCTCCCTTCCTGACGTGTGAGCTTGGACTGCTGATGGGTCAACAGGGTAAATTATGTTTTTTACTTAATTTCCTCACCTTCTTTCTCAGCCTTCCTAATGAGCATCCGACTGCTTAGCAACCATTGCACACACTTTTATGAAGCTTACTTTTAAACCCAATCATTTTCTATGTTTGAATAATGTTTATTTAGGATTTAGAGGGGAGAGTGAGGCGAGGCACAAAGTGCAGGTTCCATTGAAGGTTTTTAATACAAAAGACACAGACTCTACAGGAACTAAACAAAAAGCACAAGGGCCTAACTTAAGAACACCAAATATCAGACACATAAGGAAGAGGGTCCTGCACAGGAAACAGTCAAGGCAAACGTGAGGATTAATCCGCAAATAAGACTAAAACTCAAATAACTTAAATACTAGACACACACAGACATCAACCAATCCAAAAACCCAATTACTTAAACTAAACACAAGACAGCTGACAGTAACTCTACACATGTACAGGTACTTCAAAATAAAAGTCCCATACAAAATTAAACTTACTAATAGCTGTGGACATCACACCTCTGTACATTCACTACGGCTCCAACTCATCAGATGGCATAAAATAGAACAACATTAAACCCACTTAATACAAATTCCAAACAGAAATTTAAATGTGAAAAAAGAAATGATAGTGTTAAATGTAATTTGTAATATTATTAGAAATATGTGTACATTTACATTTGGGAGATGCACAGTTTTAATTGTGTTGCAGGTGTAGGTGAATGTAGTGTTAGGAGTCTTGCCCGAGAATGATCTTCTGTCTGGAGGGACAGACAGCAACGAGTGTAAGGGAGAGGAAAAAAGGAGCAAAACAGCAGCACATTAGTTTCCTGCAGCCATAGCACTCATCGTCTGAGCAGTGGATGGTGGTTTGCAACTGTTTCCCAGCTCTGCACTGCTTTTGCTGTTCTGTCTTGATTACGATTTCTAATAACAGCTGAATTTATGTTCTTTATTTTTCTTTTTTTCTTTACTGTAAGTGAAAAATATTGTTTCTGATATTTTTGACGTGATTGATTAAATAATGTTGCCAAAACAAAGTATAAATTATCATTTTTTAAACCTTCCCCATTAACAAAATACATGCCTGAAAATCATTTTGAGGAAACAAACTGCATGAACAGATTATTAACAAGTATGAGTGCACTGCGGAGTAAACCATGGAGTATGTCCTGCACTGTCCTTGTCTCTGTCCCATGTTTTTGTTTGTTTTTTAAACATGCTTTTGTTCATTGTTTGAGTTCCTTGTCTCCTCCTTCGCCTTACCCCCTGGTCAGCACCTGATGCAGGTGTTTTCAGTCTTGTCTGGTGTCAGGCTCTGGTTCAGCATGTGTTCTTGCGGCATTTGTCCTGTGTGTGTGTGTATGAGAGAATCATAGTTTCTGCCAGTAATTACATTAAAGTAAGAAGGAATGCTTTGTTATTTTAATTCTGTAAGTGCTGTTTAATTGATTAAGCATGCGCATTTTATTCCTCCCAGCTGACCGGCACCAACTGTAGTTTAACAACCACAAGACTGGCCTGCAGATCTTGATTGGAGAGTTACAGAAACTCAATTACAGATAAATAATTCTGTATGAAAATAAAATAAATCTGCTGTGTGAATTAAGCAGAGACATAAACTCATTGTGATACAAGAAGCATATCTGCATAAAGTCTGTGTTGAAATTGTCTTCAGAGGAAATAGTCTGTTTTGCCAGAGCAACACCTTCAATAAGCATAGAATCTACACACCTGTGAACACAAAGTGGAAAACAGTCAGAAATACATTTTTATATTAATGTGTATGTCTGATGCTTCAACATCAAACAGGATATTGTCTGTTTCTCTTACAGAACAGTCAAATACCCACAGTGTCAAAGTCAGGATTAGATTTAAATTTCAGGTTAAACTTAAAGTTAAGATTACATTTAGGTTTTGGGTAAAAACTAAAGTTAGCATTAGAATTAGGTTTTGGGTTAAAATTAAGATTAGGTTTATGTGTAGGTTTAGGGTTAAAATGAAAGTTAGCATTAGGTTTGGGATTAGGCTTTGGTTTAACATTAAAATTACAATTAGATTAAGGTTTGGGTTTAGAGTTAAAGTTCAGTTAGATTAAAGTTTTCCCACAGTTTTCCAACATCGCTGTTCCAGCTGCAACAGGATAGGGAGGTGTTTGTGATTAGATCTGCACCTGCACAGGAGCACACTCTGCATCTGCTCAGGAGATGACAGCATGGTTGCCTCACAGCGAGAGGGTCATGGGTTTGATTCCCAGCAGCCAGAGGATCTTTTTGTATGAGTGTGTGTGGGTGTGAGTGTGTTCTCCCCCTGTCTGAGTGAGTTTCCACCAGAAGTTCTGGCTCCCTCCCACTGCCCAGAAACCAGTGCATCATGTGGACTGGAGATGTGTGTGTGTGTTTGTGTTTCTGCCCTGTGATGGACTAGAGACAATCATAGGGTGTGTTCTGGGAATATTATCACCTTACAGAGCGATTTGAGGCCAGAACTTTAGGTACCATGGGACAACATGTATGCTAATGCTAGAGCTAGCTAAATGTTGGTCAAGTGTCATCTCCTGTGTAGATGTCATGAAACTGCTCTCGTTATTACAGTAGGACAAAAGTTTAAACATGTGTAATTACATACATTGCTGACTTGCATCGCTCATGCCTAACAGCACAGCTATTAGTAATAAGATTAAATGAGACCCTTAGGCGTCTGTTCATCATGACTCATGTGTGTAGGGAGAACTGACCACGGCACACTGAAGGAGGTACAGGTGAATGGCACAGTAAAGGTAAACCATGGAGTAGCCACCAGTAAAGGAAAACATCTTGAAGAAGAAACGGCGGGTTGTGAAAATGCCAATCTGAAAAACTTCCACTGTGTGATCTTCTGGATAAGGACACCTGAAAATAAATTGTGGTTGTTTTAACTAAAATTCAGTAAGTAATGAATATCCTAGTAGAATGAGATGTAGAGATGGGTATTTGGGCCTGTATTTAAAGAACAATTCTATCACTCATCACTAATGTATATATTTGTAAAAAAGTAAGATCACCCCCCACACACACACACCCAAAGCCATGAGATGCAAGGACTTACGGCCTAATGTCCCAAACACAGTCACATAGCCACACCCCCCAACCCCAAAAAGGAACCCACAGAGGACCAAGGGGTCAGTCCCTCCCCAGTCCTGAGAGAGAGAGAGAGAGAGAGAGAGAGACAGAAAGAGAGAGACAGAAAGAGAGAGAAAGAGACAGAAAGAGAGAGAGGCAGAGAGAGAGAGAGCAAGAGAGAGAGAGAGACAGAGAGTGAGAGAAAGAGAGACAGAGAGAGAGAGAGAGAGAGAGAGCTGGAACCGGTGAATCCAAGATGGTGGCACCCATAGCAGCTGTAACACACCGTCCAGCTCCTCCAGCGTCTCCTGCACACCATTTAGTTCCTCCGGTGAGTCTTCAGCCCCTTTTCTACTCTACATACAGTAGGGAGCTCGCCCTGTGAGTGAATACCTCCGGACCGCGTACCACGATGGGTTGGCTCCCCGCCTGAAAGATGAGCTGGCCCACGTCGAGCTTCCCCTGACACTGGAGGGCATGATACAGCTCAGCTCTCCCCGTGGCTCCAGCCCATAGCTCAGCTCTCCCCGTGGCTCCAGCCCATAGCTCAGCTCTCCCCATGGCTCCAGCCCGTAGCTGAGCTCTCCCCGTGGCTCCAGCCCATAGCTCAGCTCTCCCCATGGCTCCAGCCCGTAGCTCAGCCCTCCCCGTGGCTCCAGCTTTTCTTCAGTGGCCCCAGCACCATTTCCTGTACCAGTCTCCCAAGCTGCACCCCCTGCACCAATTCCTGCACCGGTCTCCCAAGCTCCTGCACTGGTCTCTGCAACGGCCTCCCAAGCTCCAGCAGCCATGGCTCACACCCCGGCCTCAGCTCCAGATGCCGTGGCCCCTGCCGCGGGTCCCAGCTACAGCCGTGGCTTCCACCGTGTTCCCGCCTAGCAGAGGGGCCCAGCCGGGGTGCCCGGGGTGTCACCAGGCAGGGGTACTCCCCCCAATTGGTGCGGTACCTGTTTTCTGTTCTTTCCAGTTCTGTTCTCAATAAATCAACTCCATGGAAGTCTGCGCCTGTGCCTCCAATTCTCTGTCCGGACATGACCGGTTTGTGACAGAATACAGCCTTTGACCATGACTACTGACCTTGACATTCAGCAAGACAGACTTTGAAACCTGGGTTGGACTCTCAGGTCCCTTAGATGGTTCAGGTCGTACTTGGAAGGTAGGGGTTATTTTGTATCTATCAGCACTTGTGAATTGGAGATAACCGGCAGGCTTTATGGAGTTCAATGAGGATCAATCCTCGGGCCTGTCCTCTGGGTCCAGGTCTTTAAGAAAACTGTGTGTCCCATTATAAGTTTGTAGATGACACCAAGATCTATCTCTTTTACCATATAACTCTGTCCCATAGATCCATTGTGTCGGTGCCTAGATAAAATACTTAACGGGAGGCATCAAATCTTTCTCCAATTAAGTAAAGACAAAACAGAGATGATCTTATTTGGAAATAAAGAGAGAAGATCAGTTCTCAGTACTCACTTGGAATCTAGAGCACTAAAGATATCCACCTATGTAAAAAATCTTGGTGAAGATCTTGATCATGGATGAAGATCTTAGTATTCATGACCACATAAAAACTATAACAAAGTCGGCATTTTGTTATAGCATTAGATTTATGGTATAAACATTGCTAAAGTTAGATATATTTTGTCTAAAAAATTTTTTTAGACTAAGATTCAGACAAACTGTTGCCCCACTCTCCTCACTGGAATTCCCAAAGGTCCATAGGACAGCTCCAGCTCATTTAAAATGTTTCTGCTAACCAAAACCAAGAAAAACAACCAAAACCAGGGCAACTGGTGGCCTTGCAGTTAGGGAGTTGCCCCTGTGATCTGAATGCCATTCTTCCAGCTTCATGTCCATATATGGATTGTACAGAAAGTGGTTTAAAACTTGGACAATATAACCACTGCAGCTCTTCCTTCAGCATTCGTCTGCAGATCCAGCAGTTTCAGCTGGTAAATATTGTTAGGACACAGCAAAACAGTGCCAATTCCTTTTTTATATCTATCATTCTTTTTTGATTACAGTCGTTGTCCACATGAGCATTTCTCACTGTACCATGAAGTTTGTGCCACAGATGTCATCATTATCAAAGTGGAACACCAGTCTGCCATTCTGTAGCAGTTGGATTAACAAAAGCATTACATAGCTCTAAACCAGAATATGACATGTCATTCAAGTTATAGTTAACTTTAAAATCCATAAGAAGCAGTGAGTGTACTGTTTGAGCCACCTTAGTTGCTCATCGAACAATTGGATGGAAGCAGTGGGATGGAAGCCCAGTATTCTTGGTCTCAGGTCTGAAAGATAGCAAGTCAAAGCTCCCAAATAAAGGCACCCAGCAAGCCTGCCATGGGGTTAAGTCACTTGGCTGGTTGTAGGTATTCTATTTTGTGATCTGTACAAATGATAAATGGATAGTTAGCCTTTTTGAGCAATTGACATCATTCTTCTAAGGTTAACTTTAAAGCTAGCAGTTCAAAACTGCCAACATTGTAAGTCTTTCTCACAGGGGACAGAGGGGAAAACACTGCCTCCACTCCAACATCCGAGACATCCACCTCCACAATTAAGGAGAGATCTGGATCAGGGAGAGTAGGAATGGGAGGCTATGGTGAATAGGAGCTTCATCTCCTCAAATGCTGAGTTGGCTACAGATGATGCAAATGGGAGCATCAAGTGTGAGAGCAGAGAGGGAGACTGCAATGGATCTGAATGTGAGAATTAAGGCAAAAGCAAAATTTTGCAAATCCCAGGAATTTCTGTGTCCTGAGAAAAGATGAAGATATTATTGATAGATTATTAAGATACATTGAGGTACATCACTGATAAGTGTTTGGAACACTGGAAGCATTGGATCAGCTGAAAGACGTGACTTGGTATTCAAAATGACCACAAGGGGTAATAAAAGCAGTCTTCCACTCATTCCCCTCACATATATGGACCAATTTGTAGGTGCCCTTTTCAGTGGAACTAAATTCTGGTCTGGTGTGTACCATTAATACCTGGGATTTGGCTGGCCCAAAGTTCCACAGGACTGATGAGGCTGCAGTCCTTGGTCTAAACTTGGGTGCAAGGTGCTGGAGGGTGGACTTCATTGGAAACTCAAGTAGGTTGATGGTTCTCTGGAGGCCATGGGTAACCAAAAATCACCTGGTGCTCACCAGACTAAACAAGGAGGAAGTGTATAGCTCACTTGGAGTAGCATGGGATTGGTGGTGTGAGTAACCCTCTCCTTCCTGACCAGACTCCATCTGCAGCAGAGAGCGGGATGGATGGGGGATACTAGGGAGTGCATAAGTGAGAGATTTAACCACAAAGTTGTCAGCTGCTCCTGAATTCAGGGTAATAGTGAGAGAAGTGTTGACTTTGACATTTGGGGATGCTTGGAGTTGTAATTAGGCCATACTGAACTCAGGAGGTAGTGACTTAGTCATCCTTCCTCTCATGTCTGGGGATGGGTCTAGGTGTTTCCTGGACATTGAGGACAACTGGGGATGTGGTACCCAGTGTCCCTGATTACAGGCAGTTGGTAGAGGTTAGCCTAGTCCTCCTTACTTGTATGAGTAAGCTGTTAATGGAGTTCCAAGTGGTCTTAGCTGTGGCTGATGTGAGGGTTGAAAATGCCATAGGGGTATGAGAAGCTGGGCCTCATTCCTTTTTTTTGTTGTCATAGCACCCATAGCTGAGTGCCTACCTAGCTGGCAAGAGTGATCAGGGCTTCCAGGTCCTGCATGAGATCATGTGTGGTCTGTTCTTCATTTAATTCCTGAGACAACCCTTGTGGGAAGACCACCAAGAGAGCCTCTGAATTCAATCACTGTACTTGGCCAGAGTGCGGAAGTCAGTTGCATAGTTAACCATGCTTCTCACCTGTTTGCAGATGTTGAGCAGTCTGCTGGCAGTCTGCATTCAATCCAGAAGTTGATGAGGAGGTGTAGCCTGTCACTGGAGGTGGTGCACATGTAGCGATAGACATGGGGGGAAGAGTGACCGAGTAATGAGTGGTTTGCAGAGCTGGTGTGGTAGGAGCAATGGTTTCTAGCCTCCTTATGATGCCCCAAAAGGAAACTGTTTGAGTTTTAAAATCAAACAAAGTTTATTATGTTTGCCAGGCAAACAGAGCAGGTCTGTTCTCAGCATGATCTGGGGGCTTTCGTACCTTTAACAGGTAAAAACTGGAAATGTGACAGACTTTGACATCATGTACTTGTGAATGGAACAAAAGAAAAACACAAGCACAGCAAACTCTGATTATATAGAGAATAAAAATACTGCAAAACGGGTTGACAAAAACATCTTCCTCCACAAAGATAATACAGCCCAATTTCAGTTTGTGTAATTTAAAATTACGTACTTAGTTGCAAATATTTTCATAATAAAGAAAAATGAGAAATGTTATTTCTGTGATTTGTCATGAGGAGAAAGAATGCAATCACAGATGATGAATGAAAGTGAATAGTTTATTGTAGAATGGATGTAACAATAGTTCCAACAGGGTATAATCCACAGTATAAGGAATGATCACAAGGAAACAGGCAGGGTCAGTACACGGATAGGCAAATAACAAAAATGACAACTGGTAAACACAAAAACGGCAGCAAACAAAGTTCACAGTCAACAACAAGCAAAGTTCATACCAGGAAGTCCAATTCAGTGCAAAAGGAAATCCAAAGCTGACGTACAAAAAACACAAAGCAAAGTCCAAGACACGAGTAATCCACAAAGAGTTGAAGAAAGGGTGAACCAAAGCAAATGGGAGGGAGTTCTTCAGCAAACACTGTCTATGTGTTACTTCTGGATTTAAATAAGAATTCGGAGATCAGTTCCTAGCGCGTGACTGGGGGTATGAACAAGAGAACTCCGGAGAACGTGACCAATTGGTTGGTTGAGGTGGTATGTTGGGGGGTGTGACCAAGGGGTGGAGTCAGAACTCTGGGGAACACGATCTAGTTGTCTGAGGTGATGTGTTGAGGGGTGTGGCAGTAGCGGTGGTTGGATCCATGACATTTATGTTATTTCTTTCATGATGTTATTGCTTGTTCTTGGCCAAAAAACTTTCCATACTCTCTCTTATGTCTTGACTTGTTAGTGAGTTAACAAGTCAAGAAGAGTTCAAATATCTTGGGGTTTTATTCAAAAATTGGGGTACAATGGAGCATGTGGTTTATGAATGTGTTGTGAATGTATTAGAAATATCATGGATTATAGTACAAAAACACAGGCATACTCCTATTTACTCCGGATGAGGATTGTTGAAATATGATTAAACATTAGATACAGTTAGAAATAGTGTAAAAGAAATTTTCTGAATGCTTGGGAGTTATTCCTACACAAATATCAAGAGGGTTGTTTTAAACTTCTTTAAGTGCTTAATTGTACAGTAGAAGATGTTGTAGGTGGACTTGTCCTGGTTGTACTGCCTGTGGAGGAATCAACAAAAAACGTTTATCAGAATAGCAAGAAAATGTATAGTAGTACTTCAATTTAAAGATCATACTTTCTCAGTTTAACTGTAATGATTCGTGGAAAAATACAGTAAAAGGTCAGTCCCCTGAAACATCTGTTAAAATGCACTTTTGTTGCTTTTCAAATGGAAAAAAACATTTTCGACAGGAGAAACATTTTTTACTTATATATTACGTTGCAAATATTTGCATATTAATGAAAAACATTTCTGATATTTATTTTATCAGGTTCATGCAGGTTCATTTATCATGTTCAAATCAAAAGATCAATAGATTTTTTTTCATTATTTAATACATCACAAAAACTACAAGTGTATCTAAAACCAAAATTCATTTGTGTTGAGATTTGATTAAAAAGTTAACACACCCAGCAGAGGGGAAATTCAACTTTTTTTTGGCTTGATTTACTTCAAAATATATATTTGTTTGCAAATGTTTTCAAATGTAAGAAAAATGAAGCGCGTAGACTGACTGACTTTGATTTACTCATTGGGAACTATTTAGAGGAATTGCTTTTAGACTTGCAAAAATATTCAGTGAAAGGAAATATTATTTAAAAACACTAATTTCTGAAATGTGTTCATATGAAAAATGCATTCTACCTGTGAAAGTGCTTGGTTGCACAGTAGTAGATGTAGGTGAACGGGTACTGGTGGTACTCCTTGCTGAGGCATCAAAAAACACACACACATACACACACACAAAACAAACAAATAAAAAACCCAATATAATATATCAAGGAAACTGATCAAATCAGGAAAGATAAAAAAACAACTTTGAGAAGCTATGTTGATTGTGAATGTATTAGAAATGTTCTTGTTTAAATTATTCACTCCAGATGGGGTTTGCTGAAACATAATTAAACACTGGAATATCATCAAGAAATAAAATTAAATTAGCAAAACTAATTTATTTAATAATACTGTTTTTGTTTTGCTGATTTATGGAGTTATTCTTACTATATTATCAATAGTTTTACCTGTGGAACTTGAATGTACATTAGTAGATGTTGTCCTGGATGTAGTGCTTGCTGAGGACGTAAAAAAAATATTTATAAAAATAACAAGAAAATGTGCAGTAGTACTTCAATTTAAAGATCATACTTCATGACAGTACCTGTAATATGATTTGGGGAACAATACAGTCAAAAGTTGGGCCCTTTAAAAATCGCTTAAAATGCATGTTTTGTTAACATTTCCTCTTCAGGAACAAAACTGATATTTTTTTAACTTTTAGATTTCAAAATGTTTCATATTTGCAAATATTTTCAAATGAAAGAAGAACATTTCAGTAATGTATTTATATGATGAATCGTCCATACCTGTGGAAGTGCTTGGTTGTACAGGAGTAGATGTAGGTGGGCTTGTACTTGTGGTACTCATTGCTGAGGCACAAAAAACAAAAACAAATATAAACAAAACCAAACAAATAAACAAAAACAAAATGTATCAAAAGAGAGGAAATATAAAGAACAGAACTGTGTAGAGACTGTGGGATTGTGAATGTATTAAATTATCACTAGGTTTTACCTGTAGAACTGCTGGATTGTACAGTAGTAGAAGTTGTAGGTGGACTTGTCCTCGTTGTACTGCTTGCTAAGGATTCAACAAAAAACATTCATCAAAATAACAAGAAAATGTGCAGGATTAATTCAATTTAAAGATCATACTGGCTCACTTTAACTGTCACTGTCACTTTCTGAGATGTGTTCATATGATGAATACGTCTTACCTGTGGAAGTGCTTGGTTGAACAGTACTAGATGTAGGTGGACTTGTGGTGGTGGTACTCGCTGAAGCACAAAAAAACAAAAATAAATTAAATGAAAAACAAATATTTGTTAAAATACATGTTTTGTTGCTTTTCTATGTGAAAGAAATAAACCATCTACAGGCAAAACAACAGATCTTTTTTATTTCAAAACATATATTCATATGCACATGTTTACATATTAATGTAAAATGAAAAATTATAGGAGTTTATGAACATTTTTGTTTTATCATGTTAAGGTGTATTAAAATCAATACATGGATTGATGTTTTCTTTCAATATACAATATTTGACAGAAAAACATGAGTTTATTTCAAACTAGATTAATTTGTCTTGAGGTTTTGTTAAAAAGGTAACACAACCTGCACAGGAGAAAAACAACTCTTCTTTGGCCTGTTTAACTTCAATGTATTTGTTTTCAAATACTTTCAAATGTAAGAAAAATGAAGAATGTCGGCTGACTGATTATTTACTCATCAGGAA
>JBBPCX010040963.1:0-15418 GCA_037974365.1 Hydrocynus forskahlii | reverse complement strand
TCTTAAAGCCCTGTATTTTTATTACTGTAAATTGAATTAATTTATTACTGTATTTACCTGCTTATACCAAAGAAAATTACAGCACATACCAAAGACAACGCCCGTGCATGAATTACAGTACAGTCTCTACAGGGGTAGCATTGATATTTCACATTCTAGCACTGCAGGAGTTCAGTGTAAACTGTACAGTACGAATACAGGCTTACCTTTACATTTTCTTTAAGGCTAATGAGTTTAAAATTAAATTAAAGTGTTTTGAGAGCATATTTCAGGGCCTGTAGAATAGGCATTTTACGCATTTTTTTAACACCGCAGATTTTCACTATACACGTTGCTCTTGGAACGTAACCCCCGCGAAAAGCAGAGGGTTTCTGTAATGTGCCTAAAATAATAACTGATCTTTCATGTCTTTATTGAGGACAACCACAAAAAAGTCATAGTGCTGGTGGAAAAAGTATGTGAACCCCCTTGGAGTTAATAACTGGTTGACCTCCCCCACTTCGCAGCAATAACCTCAACCAGGCATTTCCTGTAGCTGTGGATCAGACCTGCACATAGTTCAGGAGGAATTTTAGCCCATTCTTCCTGGCAGAACTGCTTTAGCTCTGTCATATTCTTTGGACATTTCGTGTGAATGGCTCTCCTCATGCCATTCCATAGCATCTCTATTGGGTTGAAGTCTGGGCTCTGACTTGGCCAATCCAAAATGTTTTTTTTTTTCTGAAGCCATTATGTTGTGGACTTGCTCCGGTGTTTTGGGTCATTGTCCTGTTGCATCACCCAACTTTTACAGAGTTTCAGCTGATGTACAGACATTCTCACATTATTCTGAAGAATTTTTTGATACACTTGGGAATTCATCTTCTCCTCAATGATTACAAGCTGGTGCAGCAAAGCAGACCTTTACAGTTGAGATGATGTTTTCATCATGATATCCAATGCCCTTTTTATGCCTGATGTAGTGTTGCGTTTTCTTTCTAAATAGTTCAATCATAGTCCACAGTCCACAAAACATTTTGCCAATACTGCTGTCATGTGTCAGTGTGTTCTTTTGCAAACTTCAGGTGTGCAGCAGTGTTCTTATTAGTAAGCAGTGGCTTCCTTCGCGGTGTCCTGCCAGAGACACACTGTGGTTGTTTCTTTACCTCATTGATGAGTCTTTGTTGTGCTCTTTGGGTCAAAGTCCCAAAGTGTCTCCATTTGTAGAACTGTAGACTGGTGAATTTCTAAAGTCTTTGAAATCACTTCGTAACCCTTTCCAACTTTATGTAAATCAGCAATTCTTAATCGCAGATCCTCTGAAAGCTCATTTTGGCAAGGCATGGCTCACATAAGTGTATATATATATATATATACATATATGCCTAAAAATGACTATGGTTATAGTGTAAACTCTAAATATGCCCTAAATATGCTCCCAAAACACTTTACTTTCATTTTAAACTTAATACATTACCCTTAAAGAAAATGTAAAGGTATCCGTACTGTACAGTTTACACTGAACTCCCGCAGTGCTAGAATGTAAATACCGATGTCACCCCTGTATAGACTGGACTGTAACTCATGCAGCGCGTTTTCTTTGGTATGTGCGGTTGTTTTCTGTGGTATAAGCAGGTAAATACAGTAATAAATGAAATTAATTTACAATAATAAAAATACAGGGCTTTAAGAAGAACAAAACAAAAAACACAAGAACATTTGAGATGCTCCACGGGGGAAATTCTGGACTGTGTCTGCCTGAGATGCGTCACAAGGCAGCAGCCAATCAGCAGCAAGGAGAAATAAATAATGTTCCCAGATTGGCTACTTTCAAACCTCTGAGTACAGGTGACTGTGACTCCATATTAAAGTCTATGTATTTTGAATGCCATGTCACTGAAGTTCCTGTTGGTGTAATGGTCAGACGTCCCAATACTTGTCTATATAGTGTAACATTTTAATATAATCTCACAAGACTAGAGTCACTTAATATTAAACACAAATGTTTAAACAAATGTTTTTTTGCTAATTGTTAATTGAGGAGTTATTACATTTTCAGACTACTGCACTACATAGTTATATTTTATCCTAAAATCCTCAAATTATATACTGTCCCTCAGTAATTTTACCAGTAATTCATTTTAGTTGACATATTTTGACTCGTGATGTAGAATATACTGTTCAGTAAAAACTTGAGACAGTCCTTAGCACAGTGTCACATCCATCCACATATTTATTATCTGAAATGCTTACTCAAACCCGGGACACACAGTGCGGGGCAGACACAGATAAATGAACATACCCACCTGAGGATCATTTAGCATCTCCAGTTCACCTGATGTGCATGTCTTTGGATTGTGTGAGGAAACCAGAACACCCAGCAGAAACGGGAAGAACATGCATTACTCTTAAGGCTAAGTCTTTCTATTGTGTACTGTTTCAGGGACCTCAGGGACCTTCTGGACCTGCTGGACCTGCTGGAGCAAGGGGAATGGCTGTAAGTTTTTCTGTTCTTGTATTACCATAGACTTCTGTGAATAATCACTTTAAGACCAGTTATAGTTGATATTGTTAAAAATTCATGTTTTAAATAATTACAGTCTTAACAGCACTTTGACACAAGATAAGCTGAGTGATCCGTTCAGCACAAACATTATAAGGATGCTCACTGGGTTCAATATTGATGTAAACTGGAAGTTGATGTGGTACATTGGTGATAAAGCAAATGTCATTTTTCTCATCAACAGGGACCCCAAGGACCCCGTGGAGATAAAGGAGAAGCTGGCGAGTCAGGAGAGAGAGGACAGAAGGGTCATAGAGGTTTTACAGGACTTCAGGGTCTTCCCGGGCCTCCTGTATGTAATTTTCTTTTTTGTAGTGTCAGTGTTAAACTAATCAGTGCAAGGTTTCCAACAAGAGTTACCAGAGCACTATAAGCAATAACTATAAGTGATATTACTGCCGAACATCTCTGGGAGTCAGAAAGAGCACATTTGGCCCTGGTCTTTAGGTGGAAAGATTTAGTTCCTTGCCTTGCCCATCTGAGATGATGTCAGTTGATGGCCTATATTTGATGCTGTATGGGTGGCAGTTTAAATTAAGAAGATACATTTCATATGTCCCTGGAAGCATATGTAAGTAATGTCATGTTTTTTGTAATTTGTTTACTAAAGCATTTGTTTTCTACACACAGGGTCAGCCTGGTGACCAGGGTGCTGTTGGACCTGCTGGTCCTGGTGGAGCAAGAGTGAGTACCTGGGTATCATCAAAAGTTGCTAATTACATAAAAGTACATAAAATTGTGCTTAACCTTTCCTCACTCTCACTCCTCAGGGGCCCCCAGGCCCTGTTGGACCAGCCGGAAAGGACGGAGCGAATGGCTTGCCTGGCCCAATTGGACCTCCTGGAGCCCGTGGTCGTTCTGGGGAGACTGGTCCAGCTGTGAGTAACTTACCAGTTTACTGAAAGGCTTAGATTACTTAACCAAACAAAGTTGTGAAAAGAAATCTACTGATTTTAGGAGGCACGTGTGGCAGCTAATAATTAATTTGTTATTTTAGTTCCTTTGAAACTAAGCACAAAAATGAATATGCCAAGGATGCTTTTCATGTTAATGCTGGTATCATGTCCGTCTGTCTCTAGCACCTCCTGACATTTCATTTCAAAATACATCAAATGAATTAAACTGTTTACAAGTCTCAAAACTCTGATTACAAAAGCTACAAAAACTTTGTATTAATAGTGGGCAATCACTCTGTGAATGAGGTTGGTGTAGCAGCTAATATGTCAATAGCAGTATTTTGTAATCGCTATGAAATTTGGTCAGTCATGTAATGTTGATAAAACAAGGGTATTATGTCAAAACTTCTAGTACTGCTGCTATTCTAACTGCTGCATTCTGGACTATCTGAGGCTTTTAGACTCTTACTGGAATATCTGGATACCTACAGGTAATAAATGTATTAACTAGTTTGTCTCCCAGATCATTCGACTGATTATGATAATTATGGCTTCACATAACCCTATGGAGGCGACCTAAACAAAAATGTATAAAGCATTATTTTTCTAGGATTATTTTTGTTTCCTTTGAAGTGCAAATATGTTGATAATGGTATATTGCAGTAGGTCATAAGTGCAGGAATGTTACATTGAAACACTGTAGTCAGTAAGGCTTTTTCTTATCTGCAGATTAGAACACTGCAGTTTAGTTTTCCACTATTTGCATTCCAACTTTTCCAGCAGGGTATGATACTGGTATGATTTTTATATCCCAAATCTCTCGCTCTCTCAGGGTCCGACAGGTAACCCCGGACCCCCTGGACCTCCTGGCCCTCCTGGACCTGGCATAGACATGTCTGCCTTTGCTGGTCTGTCTCATAATGAGAAGGCCCCTGATCCCCTGAGGCACATGAGAGCGGATCAGGCTGCAGGGGGTCTCCGGCAGCATGATGCCGAGGTTGATGCTACCCTGAAGTCCCTGAATAACCAGATTGAGAACATTCGCAGCCCTGAGGGTTCCAAGAAGAACCCCGCCCGTACCTGCAGAGACCTAAAACAGTGCCACAGAGACTGGAAAAGTGGTGAGTTTGATACAGAAGTGGTTTGTCAGTTGCTTTGAAATGAGGTCAAGAGAAGTAGATTATTATATGAGTAACCTGTAAACTACATAAAAATAGCATATTATTTTTCTGAAGGGAATGGCCAAATTGCTGATTGAACCAATTTCTAACCTAACTTCTAACACCTAACTTCTCTGCCACTCAACACTTGCCAGGAGAGTACTGGATTGATCCTAATCAAGGCTGCGCAATCGATGCCATCAAGGTCTTTTGCAACATGGAGACTGGCGAAACTTGTGTTTATCCTAAACCTGACAAAATCCCACGTAAGAACTGGTGGAGCAGCAAGAACGGTGACCGCAAACATGTGTGGTTTGGTGGGGCCATGAATGATGGATTCCATGTATGTAACAAATGTATTTTTGCAAGACTAGAATACAATTATATTCCAGTTGGTAGCCATACTACATTTGTTAATTTTGTAGCTGTTAAATATTGCCCTCTCTTGTTCCAACAGTTCAGTTATGGTGATGCAAACCTTTCACCTAACACAGCAAGCATTCAGATGACATTTCTAAGACTGCTGTCCACAGAGGCTTCACAGAACATTACATACCACTGCAAGAACAGTGTGGCTTACATGGACCAGACCACAGGCAACCTGAAGAAGGCTTTGCTTCTGCAAGGCTCCAATGATGTAGAGATCAAAGCTGAAGGGAACAGCCGTTTCAGATATAGTGTGCTAGAGGATGGTTGTATGGTAAGCAAACACGCTCCTAAGTACTTCTGATAGCTAAAGGTATCTGTTTTGATACTCTAATATATACACAATTAAAGGGAGTTTTAACTGAGGTGTAAATACACTAAAGGAATGTAAAAATCCATTGTCTCTCAGTTTCATATAGATATGAGAGCTGGCAGTTTTAATACAAAGAAAATTATATATAATATGGATATCTGCAAGCAGCCCCACTTTCATTCTACTAGTATGTTAGGTTTGGTGCAATTCAGTCAGAGTCTTTGTTTTTCTGTGGTAAAATGATTTTTAAGTCCAGTAAAATGGAAGGATGTGGGCACATTATATAGTATCAAGTTGATGTAAATATGAATAATTTATTCATACTCCTCATTATGTAATGTGAGGTCTTCCAGACAGAAATCCACACACTGATCTTCTGTCTAGATTCAAAATTCAGTACTCTTTATTTGTGACTGATTTCTGTCTGATTACACCCCTAACACCTCGAAGTTTCATTAGTTTGCTCACATCAGGGCATGTTCAGGCATGAAATACTTTTATATGTAACATGTTTGTGCAAAGAATTTAGGATTTAGGATTAAACCTAAAGTATTAAACCTAATGGTGACGCAATATAGGCCGCTTATCCAGGCTGAACTGTTCTGAATGTTGTTTAAAAGCAATGAATCACCAAATAGATTCGTTAAAGTGAAATTCTGTCTTTAAATTCTCTAAAATTTTGGGTGCTGGTTATTTGATTTTATCTATCCATGGTCAAGTGGCATTTTAACCAACTCAGGACAGTTCTGAAGAGATTTTTTTTTTTAGATCAGGTCATATTTGGACTCAGAACTTGATGATATGATACGTTGACCTCGGACAGGATTTCTTGAGTTGTATTAAGATCTGGACCAAAATTTGTGGTGCTATCAACTCTATCTTCCTAATTGTTCCCTGTCTTGCCTAAAAAGGAAGCTTTAATCTTCAACGTTGGTTTCAGCATTTCAGTGAGGGTTACTAGTTGTTCGCAGATCTGAGGTTGTTTGCAGATCTTGTTTTTTCACTGTTTTTGTTTTCCTTCTTTCCTTCGCAGAGTCACACAGGGCAGTGGGGAAAAACAGTAATAGAGTACAAGTCACAGAAGACTTCTCGTTTCCCCATTGTGGACATTGCTCCAATAGACATTGGTGGAGCTGATCAAGAGTTTGGAGTGGATATTGGTGCTGTTTGCTTTTTATAAAGAAGGATGAATGGTTGAAGCAAGAAAAATATAAATAATACACACTTAGAAAGGAAGAAACAGACAAAAATGAAGACCAAGGTACTTGTTGATAAGCAAGACACCTAAATGCTTTTCATGTCGTAATCTCAAGATACCTGCACTGATAATCACCAGCAGTACTGATGCATAATCAAATATCATACCAGAGCCAATCACCATCAGACTCTGTACAGACAAATTTCACCCGAGCCAGTTCCCATCTTCAAGATCATCTCTGAATGCTTCCTGGATAAATGTACTTATAACTAAATGAAATCATGCTCATTAAAACAGGAAATGTGTCAAAGTAACAGAAGATAGAGAAGTGCATGCCTAGTTTTTATTTATTTATTGAGAAAGTGCCATTCCCTTTGTGCGTCTTTTTTGTTTGTTTGTTTTTCTCCATAAATACCCTTTCTTTGACCGCACACATTTTGCCACTTTCTCCAAAAGGCCCAAATCATGCAGTTTAATGATCTCATTTTTATTATATTCAGATGTTCCTTTGTTTGCTTGATATATCCAAATTACTGCATTATAATAAAATATGTATGGTGCTATTGTTGAACATCACATAATATACACCACCTACATGAGCATGAATAGATGGATGGACAGTCCATTTTAAGTGTATTTTTAAATTTTAACTGATGGTTAGATTTTATTAAATTATCAGGTTTTAGTTCTCCAAATTGTTGCAATTCATATTTCACCTACTTTATATTCTTTTAAACTACCTCATGCTGTGAAAGTAACAGAATAATGACGAATCAAAGTCACGTTTGAGTTTCTAAATTTAGCTTTTTTAAGCTTGATGCGACCATCTATGTTGCCAAATCTTTAGGTGCTTTTTTCTGGCTTCGTCCAGTTTTCTTTACCCCATTTCTGCTGAAAGCTATGGCAGGAAAGGTTTTGTGTAGGCCTACTTTATGCCGTAGCACAAAATAAGATCTGCCCGAGGCAGATTTCTGATTGAGAAATGCTCGAACCAGTGTCAAGGGTAAGGGTTAGATTTACACATGATGTTTTTATTATTATAATTAGTATTATTATTATTATTATAGGAAGACAGAAAATGGCATTACATACATTTTATTTATTTTATTTCAACTTTTGTTCTGTCCCCATTATACTGGGAAATAGGTTTCTTGGGGTTGGTGGTGGGCTGCTGGGCTTGGGTCTTGTTTGTACCTAAACTGTGTGGTCAATTTTTAACTTTGCCAATATCAAAATATCAGTAGAACAAAAAATACAAACTCTGCCTTGGTCCTGCATCTTGTGTTTTTGTGTGAATGTGTGTATGTGCATGCATGTGCATGCAATCCTTCATTAAATTTCACATAAGAGGTAATCATGACAGGTTGTTTCATTGCATTATTTTATTCTTGAAATTAAAAGGCACAGAAAAAAACATGATGACTGTAGAGACAATCCACTATTCTTTTAAGCAATATAGCCTTTGTTTAAATAATTGTTCAAGCATGGTAGAACCATTGTTTTAGGCAATTATTTTGTGAAATGATTGTCATCTTGTACCTTCTTTATTTTTCTTGATCTTTTTTACATTGGCAATAAAAAATAATTTCTATTGACAGTCATTTTTCTTATTGACTGTATTATATTGTTGCCAAGTTTAGGAAAAAAGTACAAAGTTCTTTCTATTACATTAGCATATTCCTCCAGACAACAGCAACATAATGTAAACAAAAGAGGTATTATACATACCACACAGTACAGCATAATAATAACACAGTTATAATAACAAAAGCACTAAAAATACATGTGTCTGGCAATGTGGGGTGAATTGGTAATGGCAGAAATAAATGTTTAGGTAGTGCAAATATACTAAATACAAGAGTATGAGAGGATGTCTTTCATTCTTCTTCTGTTTACTTTGTATTTTGTTGCATTCTGTTTACTGTGTACTTTGTTGCATTTGTTGCATTCAGCTCAGCAGCCATGTTTTTGGTGCAAAACTTGAAGTACTGTGTGATTAACAAATAGGTACATGCGAGTGCATGTAAAACAGTAGTTCAGAAGAGTTTCAGGAAATGCTCCCTATCTAACAAACGTTCCGATCACCAAAAAGAAGTAAGTGGTAATTCAACCTTAATTCATCCTTAATTTATTTACTTTTATCCAACCATCTGAAAAGATTACACCTATGGCAATGAAAACTACCCTGTCAGATATATTTGTAACTCTGAATTTTTACATACATTTTACATTTTCATTTTCATTTTAATGATAGTGCTTAGTGAAATTCACTACATTTCAGAAATCTCAAATATTAATCCTTTCATAAGTATAGTTAGATCTAATCCCTGGTTCACGGATACATCTTTCTTGCTTAAGACAAGAAATGAACAGAGGGTCTTCTCCAGACTAAATCTCGTTATCCATAAAATATTCTGTTATTTACAAATTCGGCTTCAGACTGTTAAATTCTGAAAGGCAGTTGATTCTGCCTATTCTAATGTCATGTAGATGTTTGTCATTTCGACCATATACACAGTACGGATTGAAATGAAGCAACAAAAAACATGAAACACAACAAAGAGAATACCAAAAGACAGGGCAGGAGAGGACTAAAGAGAGACGGCAAAAAAAAAAACCAAACAAACAAAAAAAAAACAAGCAACAGTACAATAATTTACGAGACATTACAACATACAATGCAGTCAACAGGAGCAGTAACAGTAGGGAAGTACAGTATTATGACATACTGCTTTCTAGCAGCAGAGTTATTAAGCATGCAAAGGAATGCAAAGACAGCAAAAAATGATTGTACAAAATAGCATGTAGGATAACAGTATATAAATAATACAGGGTATTTACAGTGGCAGTTGTAGAGTAGGTTTTATTTGTTTTGTGCAGTGTGATCAGGAGACAAGAAGCAGTTCAGTTTAGAGTGTGTGTGTGTGTGTGTGTGTGTGTGTGTGTGTGTGCGTGTGTTTCCCATGCTGCTTTATGGAATCAAAGGAAAGAGTGTGTGGGAGTGGTGTATGGGATCATTCACAATGCTGCTGGCTTCACGGATGCAGCATTGTGGGGAGAGAGACCCTGATGCATTTCTGACCCATATCTTATTAAATCATAATAAATTTTTTGATCAGAGAGAGACATGTAAATCAGTTGCAGAGACTAAATTAATGTCTCACGGCTCTTCTATCCATGTGCGCTTTAAGAGTTTCTTCCTGCTCAGCTTTAAGTCTTCTCATCCACTCTGACTGTGCAAAAATGCACAGGTACTAGAATGTCAGATGCTTTTTGTGGAATGTCTGCGTTTTAATCGTGTGTTATTATATGCATCTTATTACTAAACAATATGTTCACAATAAAACATCAAATACATGATGCTCTGCACACAGCAGTACATGGGACAGTTGTGAAGCAGATTACTGTCCTGGTGTTTGTTTCAAACTGGTGAGCATATGACATCACTTGTCCAAAGGAACTGATCAAGCCAACTTTATCCAAACACAGTAATGGTAATGGACTGGGTTTACTGTTAGCTTCATTCATGGAGCCAAGAATTCTTATTCTGCTCTTATGAGTGACCATCACTTACATGCACTGGCAGCATGGAAGATCATTAGTAAACCCTACTGTACACATTTTCACAGTAAATGAAAATGCAGTATAAGATTTTGATTCTGATTTACTGTGTCAGGATAAAGGTACTGTCCAGATGGATTTTTTTTGGTGCGTCAGGGTACAATATAAATGTACCCTTGATGGTACAACGTGGTCCTTGAGGATATAAAAAAATATACAATATACAAAAAGTCACCCCCGCAGCCCAGAGGAAAGGGGCATATTTCTACCTTTTCCTAACATAATGTTTTAAAGTAGCAAAGTAAAATAGAAAGCCTGGGATCAGGATAGGGTGTCTGGAGAAATAAAACTGCAATGGAATATTGTACGATTATGTTCCCTAAGTAAAGGTACTGAAGGCACATTTGAGTTTCTCCACTCTAACTAGTCTGTATTGATTTCTGGTCAGGAGAACATGAGGATAAGTCAGTAGATGTGCTTATAATCACAGACCACTTCACGAAGTTGGCACATGCTTTCCCTTGCCGAGATCAGACCACTAAAACAGTTGCGAAGAAACTGTGGGGTAGCTTCTTCTGTGTCTATGGTTTTCCTCTGCGGTTTCTGACCAAGGCTGTAGTTTTGCGAGTGAGCTGCTTGCGATTGACCATAGGATGGTACGGGGTGGTTTGTGACTTTTGACAAATCATGAACCACCTGGTATCATCCCATGGGCAATGGTGGGACAGAAAGATTCAATTGAGGAACATTGGGGAACATGTTGAGGTCGTTACCTCCTAAAGCAAAGCAGAAATGGCCACAGTTGGTACAAACCATGACGTTTGTGTATAACTGCACCACACATGAGACCACAGGCTTTGCCCAGGCTGCCAGTTGACTTGTTTTTCAAGAACGTGTTGTGTGATGCTTCAGTCTGTAACTATCACTCCTACGTGAAATCCCTGGTGGAGGGGGTTAAACCAGCCATGCTCGTTGCTCAAAAGCACTCTGCTGTCAAGCAGCAACATCACCAGTACAACAAGGTTGCACCCTGCCTGTTGGGGACACTGTTCTTGTAGCCGGCAAAGGTGTGAGAGGCTGGTGTAAATTAGCTGATAGATGGGAATCAACGCTTTTCACAGAGGTGGCTTCAAAATTTCACATCTACAGAATCATGGACAATGATGGCAAGAGTGGTTCATTGTAACTTGCTACTACAGGCCACGGTTTCTTCGTAAATTTGTTTTAGCATCAAACGTTAGCGTCAATCGTCAATTTATATGGGTCCCAAAAAGGCAACAAAATTTGAAACATGCTGGAAAAACTGAAATCAGGTTCAAAGGCTGCATTGATCCCCCAGAGCTGTTACTTTGCTGATCCTTCTGTCATCCAGCTGATTTCTTACCATTCACAAAGTGTTGGTTTCTGCGGTTATTTTGTGTGCTAGGAAGATACTCTGTGTGTCTTGTATCCTGTGTCTGATTCTGTCTCACGTAGTACACCACATACACAATGACCACGAAAAACCACACAAACATCGTGACCAGCATTGCCACATCAGTAGTCCTATGTTGTAAACTGCAGAAATTCACTCCAGAGTCCAGTAACTTGGCTAGAGGTTGACCCATGTGACCAGTGACTGCTCCTGCTGCCTCTTCCCAGCGACTACCCTCGTTGGCCCCTCGAGCTGAGCTTTTACACACAATCTCATTGACTGTCTCAGGCTCCAGATTAAGGCTCTCAATTAGTTGCTGCAGGCTGCAGTCACAATGCCAAGGGTTGTGATAGAGCCGAGTCTTTGCACGAGTGAAACCAAACTCTTCCTGCTTGGCATGTCGCAACTGATTGTGTGAGAGGTCAAGGAGACGGAGTTCAGGACTCAGGTGACGCAATGCGCCTGATGCAAGTGATTCAATTTTGTTGTGAGCTAAGTGAAGGTCTTGTAGGTGCAGCAGGTCCTGGAAAGCATCTTCTGGAATTGTACGTATAAAATTATGCTCCAGGTGGAGGGAAACTGTCTCCAAAGGCAGATCTTGAGGGATCTCCAACAAACCTGCACCGATACACATCACTGTCTGGCTCTCCCAGGTACATGTACAACCCTCTGGACACCCTGCATACACCTGCACCAACAGGCTTGCACTGAGCAGGGCATGTAGCCAGCAGATGGCACCAGCACATTCATTGTCTGCCCCTGAACCTGTGCTCATCCCTTCGCCCTAGTCACTTCACTTACACAGACTTAAGCAGAAGGCTGAGGCTGCCTAAATAGAAACAGAGTTAGTGAAGCAAGTGAAGCAACAAAATCACAAATACAGTCAGTGTTTACTGTCAAAGAAAACATTGCATTGCAATTAAAAGTCTTGAAGAAAACGGAATAATGTACTGTGAACCTAAAAAAACCCAGCATCCTCACCTGTGTTATTTTATACAACAAAGAATGTACAAAAACAAATTTTCAAGTAATACTGGCAGAAAATCGCTGTTGTACTTGTAATTTGAGCTTCAGTTTACAACTAAAGAAAATACAATAACTGAAAGTTTTACTCGTTGATATTTGGTGCAGTTAACTGTAGCAGTTAGCGGTTTCATATTTGCATACCTTCCTCCTCGTCTTCCTCATCCTACTGTGTGCGTCAATCTAGGTGTTTCAGGGTGTATTCTTGAAAGGAAAACGTTTCACTTTTATTAAAATTATTTTAGTTAATATCAGAATGTTTTGCCTACTCACTCACCTTATAATTTTTCACTATCTTGGATCTGATTACGAAAACGGAGAGAAATTGTAAACGAGACGAAAATCCCTGAAAAGGGACGCAAACTCCGTCATATGTGTAGGGTCATTTTTGCTGCCCGACGCTGAACACGTGGAATTATAACAGATCAGTTGTAATAACAAAAACGTGTTCAGCTTAAAATATGTACGACACAACAATAAATATCTTTCCTAGTCTGTGTTAGAATACACTATTATCAATCTTTCAAGTGACAAAAGTCCTACATAAAAGCGACAACGTTGCCAGTTTTCGGGATTTCATGCTATAACCCATAAATTCAAAATAAGAAAGGGAATCCAGAAACATTTTCATAATTAACTTACCGGTCACTTCAGACTTTCAGAATATCCGACAAAGAAGAAGAAACTGCCTGAGCATCCATGGCATTCATAACGTGTCACAATGTGTTGAGTCCCCAAACTCACTGGTTGTTTGTCTTGTCCCACCCACATATGCTCAGCCCTCTGAGACCATAACACCAGAAAAAACGTGTTTATCGATAGAAATCCCAGCGCCCCTGCGTGAGACTGCGGTACAAACTGAAAACTGAACACTAATCAGATATTAAAAGGCATTAAGAGTTAAAGTTTAGATTATTAGTGTTCAATATTTCAGCAAAGTAGATCTCCCTATTTGCATTTCCCACCCACCTCCTTAAAACAGAGACCTTCTAAATTCGTTGGCTACTCATTTGACAATGTGAGGCTGGGCAGTGTCAGATCCGTGCATTTTAAAAACAATGATGTACATGAGCCGACAAAAGATTATGTCAAATAAATGAATGTTAAATCTAAGGAAATAACTTAATAATAAAAAAAACACATACAAATGGCCAGTTAGTTCAGTCTTAAATTCAGAACCATTCAAAGTACCCATCGCAACTGGACCAAAAATCCAATCTCTGATTGTATATATAAGATTTATAAACTTTTAACTATTTGCAGTGAAACGTGTTGTCTCTGTCTCTGCAGCGACTGCTCTCTCTCTCGCTCTCTCTTTCTTTCTGGCGTCTCTCTTCCTCCCGTTTTCTCTCTCTCTCTCTCTCTCTGAGCGTGTGCTGTGTTAGTAACCTCCTCCCCTTCCCCTGCTGCTCAGTGTGGACACAGACCCCACTACACATCGTGTAGCTGATCTTCAGAACCGTCAAAAGTATTTAAAACACGCATTTTCAAAAGATTTTTCAAGAGCGCTGCCCGAACTCTGCTCGAGAGTTGTTTTGTCCTGTTTTGCCAAAAAACTTATCGTTGTTTGAGAAAGAACTGCAACTTTCAGTTCATTTTAAACAAGAAAATACATCGATTTGGCATGAAATGTTGATGAAACTCTTCATATATAGGCCTGTATATTTTTTGGAATGCACTTTAAATATGTTCGCCTGCAAAAAGCAACATAGACCCACCAATCATCCATTACAAAAGTACTTAAAGGGTAGACCAAGACTACGGGTGGATATGAAGAAAATACAAAAGGTTATCCCCTTGCTGTTGCCACTTGTTTTCAGTGTTACCTTTCATATATGACTGCTTTTTCAATTTTCATATTTCTATGGTATTACTCTGCTAAAATACAAGATTTTGATGAAGATTCTTTATTTATCACATGCATAGTCACACAAGTACAACACACAATGAAATGATTTCTCTGCATTGAACCCATTCACCAGGCTGCCACCAGTGAGGCGCCCGGGGAGCAGCACCTTGCTCAAGGGTACCTCAGCAGTGACACTAGCAGTTGGGATTTGAACCCCAATCGCCTGATTGTAGGGCCCAATGCCCTAACCACTCGGCCACCAGCTGCCCCTGAAGCCACTTGAAAACGTAATTAAGTGCTTGCTGTATCATTTTTATTGTTGTTTCCATTTTATGTGTACTATAAAAGACCATTAATAGCTGTTGACAAAAGACATGTAAAATTAGTATAATAATGGCAGTGATATTATTATATGATTTTAGTTTTATCACTAAACCGACCCTAACAACGCGAGGTTCAAAATTTTCACCAAAGCATTTTATAATTTATTTGATTGTTTTTTTGTTGTTGTTTGTTTTGTTTAATTTTGTTTAAATAGAGATTCCTGACAAAGGCAAAAAGCCTTGATGCAATGAACAAATTTATGTGGTGATTTTACACATTTAAAACCTAAAATGGGTTGGTGCAGACCCCAACACAAGAGGAAGAATGATTATAGATGTGTATGAATAGATTGGGATAAAATAAGATAAACTTTTATTAGTCCCACAGTTCATTATAAAAAAAATTACACTATGCAAATAATACAAAAATATAAATATGGACATTTGTGTGTTATATACAGTAAATCCCCGCTTATACGCGGTTCAGCAGTCTCTTGTGGGTTTTTCTGAGAACCGATTATTTTGGGGAAACTCCCACATATCCTCCACATATTTTTTTTTGTTTTTATGACGTCCGAGGGCCTGTACTACGAAGCACGATTACTGACTTATCACACTATGGCCAAGACTAACCTGGGCCTCGTTTACACTGCAGGTCTTGATGCTCAATTCTGATTTGTTGCCTATATCCGATTTTTTTGACCTTCTGTTTA
>JBBPCX010040952.1:0-11236 GCA_037974365.1 Hydrocynus forskahlii | reverse complement strand
CATTTCAGTCTTACCTTGTTGATAATATGAAGCCATGAGTCCTGAATCCTCTTATCGAACTGAACCGTGAGCTCAGTGTATCGGTACAGCCCTAGTTTTGGAAATGGTTAGCTGGGGAACATAGAAGGAAGCCAGGTATCCAACATTGCTGCTCGGGAGATGAAGGGCTTACTTAACTTTAGTAACTGTCTTCACAGAAATCAGGATCAGGAGAACTGTCTTCACAGAAAGGATTCCGATCAGGAGAGCAACAAGATAAAAGCTAAACTATACCTCAGTTTACCACATTTTCTATAAAAAAAAGGATAAAAACTGAAAAAATAAAGACAAAATTGCTGTTAATGAATTTATCCACTGACTGAGGAAATAGTTAAACTAATGGCCGTTTCTATGAGCCCATAGCTCTGTCAGGATTGGGTGGCACCACAGGGATTCCCACTGACTGTATGCTGTATTGGTAAAATGCATGCTGGGAAATGTAGTAAAACACGGATGAATGTGACTAATAGGCATAATACTGCATTATACCACAAAATACTAAAGTGTTTAACGTGTATAAAGAGAAGTTCAGAGTGGGTGAAGTGGTGGTATAGAAACTCACCAAGTCAGTTACCAGCCTGTCTCTAAAAGCTCCCTCAAAGAAAGTTATTACATCAAATGCTTATGTTTGCACCGCCCAGTGCCTGAGACATTGTTCTACCAGAGTTTTGGTCCTAAAATTAAATCCATTCACGGTGGAGGGATACATGCGAGGCATTTTGAGGTGATATAGAAAAGTGATTTAGTACAGATTCTTCACTGTTGTACTATCATCTGCATCCATACAAGCACTCAAAGACATGTGGAGCTTCACTGGGTTGATGGTGAATAAAATGTCTGTATTTGTGTTGGAGACATCTGATTCCATTCACCTCCAATGTAAAGAAATCAGAGCCTCGCAAAAGTGCAAAAGTAATACGAACCATTTCATACCAAACACGCTTTGAATGATTTGAATCATGGAAATATAAAACTGTAGTTCAAGGCCGGTGAAAAATGTTAAAATGATATTTACATTAAATATTGTCAATAATAATCTCCACTTGTGAAAGATCAAAGCTATTTAAAGTGCATTTAGTGACACAGGGGTCTTTGTTCTGACATTTCCCACAGTGATTGCCTTACTTTTTTCTTTAAAAAGAAAAAGAAAAAACAATGAAAAAGGCCACCATTGTAATTAAAAAAGAAAAGAAAAAATAGTTCCAAGCAGTTTGGCGTGATTACTGCTGATTGTGTTGACACCCCCCTGCTGGGCTGAAACTTCACTGCGCCCAACATTTCAGTCAACATGACAAAAACACACAACACGTATGCTCACAAGCGCGCACACACACACACACACACACACACACACACACAAACACACACATACACATTCATACTCACACACTCATTCTGCATATGCCCCTCAGCCTTTGCCTTACGCTGAAACAGATCCCCTCTAAAGGCCCTCGGGCCACATCTGCTGCCAAAAAAATGCCAACACGCTCAAACACCTCCAACCTGCTCGAGGTTCAAGAGCGGAACAGAAAAAAATGCTTTTAAAGGAGCAGCTCAGTCCAACATGCTGATTCGACTCGCTGTGATTGAAGAACAGGAGCCACTGATCCACCTTCTCAAGCATCAGATCAACATCAGATCAGCATCACATCACCAGATCAGCACATCAATAGTGGAGTAGTCAAATCCCTCCACAAAAACATGGTGAACTGGTGGTTATTCACTATGCTGTCGCTGCTGGAACCAACTGCCCGTCAATATTAGATCTGTAGCTTCAGAAAGCTGCTAAAAAACACGCTATTCTCCTCCGCCTTCTTTTAAATATCAGCACTTCCATCGCACGTTCAATCTTATTTTATTGATTTTCTATGTACTTTTTATTTCTTTTATTCCTTCTATTCTTTTCTTTTACTGTATTATTTTTACTTTATACTATATTTCCGTACAGCACACTGAATGATCTTTTTATCGGCATACTGATGAAAATGGGCTACAGAAATACACTTGACTTGACTTCAACAACATCAACATCAAAGCAACATAGTAGAACATACAAAGATACAAGTACAGGAAGCAAGATTATCATTAACATCATTATCATAATCATCGTCATTAATATCATCCTCATCACCACTATTATTACCAACTTCACCATCATCATCTATTATGAATTATTCAGTACCTATTACATATCATTCAGTATCTATTACAAATCATTCAGAATCTATTACGAGTCATTCGGGATCTTTTATGAATCACTCCGGATCTTTTACGAATAATTCAGTATCAATAATGAATCGTTCAGTATTTACTACAAATCATTCAGTTTCTGTTACAAATCATTCTATTATAAATCGTTCAGTATCTACAAATGGCTTTTTCCCCAGAGTGGTGCTGTCTCCCACTGACTGGTCTCATTCTTTTTCCCAAACCTGCTTAGTCCTTTAAAAACGAACAATTATTTGGATTTAAGACAGTGTGAAACTTAAAGTCGGTATGGGTAAAAAAAAGTTAGCATTAGTGTGACATTAACGAGGAGCGTCGATCAGACGTCTTGCTCTACTGGACAAACATATCAGATGTCCTGCTCTATCGGATGAAAAGATTAGACGTCCTGCTCTATCACACGAACACAGAACCTGAGCAGAATCTGAGCAGAACCTGATCAGAACCCGGGGAGAACCCGAGCAGAACGGATTCTGAACAGAAACTGAGCCCAGTGCTGGGGCAGGTTTTACAATGGGGTGGAGGTTTTAAGTTAGTGAGCTAAATCTTTATTAGAGAACAATTCATTACAAGATCTCAATGTTCACGAAAACAGATTTAAACCCCGCCCCCTGCAGACTGCTGGTAGAGTTTACCATTTGTCTTCTGCAGACCTTCTACTGTAAGACATACCTCTTTCCATACTGACCAATCAAAACAACAGGAAGAAAAAGAAAACCAACGTGAACGAAAAGCTTTTTAGAGAATAAAGCGGAGAGAGAAAGTCTGAGCTGGGGCAGAATAATTCTCATTTTCCCTCCTTTAATCAGAATGTTCTGTCTCAATATATCAAAACGACAGCTATCTAGAACATGATTGACAGTTATTGACAGTTACTGGTTGCTTAGCAACAGGGCGATTCAAAGCCAGGAGCAGGGCTAACTCAAAAAACACAAGTTTAAATCCCAGTGTTCCAACATTCAGTACTAGATACTACAGAACCTGCTAAAATAATACTACAGACCATTCAAATGATATTACAGAGCCCACAAATGATACAACACAACCTGCAAAAGTGATACAATGGAAATTTTAAAGTAAAACAGCAGAATACAGAACCCGTTAAAGTGACACTACAGAATCCATTATGGAGACACAGCAGAACCCATTAAAGTGATACAGTTAAAGCGGCAGTTCTTACCTGAGAACCGGGCTCCAGTGCGGTTCTGCAGCAGATCCTCTGAGAGATGCAGTTTGTAGAAGCTCTGAGAAAATCCAGGCTTACAGTCCGATCTGACCTCCACACACACTCCCTAAAACACACACACACACACACACACACACACACACAAAATTAATACACACACTCACCATACAGTCCGATCTGACCTCCACACCCACCCCCTACAACACACACGCACACACACACACACACACCATTAATATAAACACTCACCGTACAGTCTGATCTGACCTCCACACACACCCTCTAAAACACACACATGCACACACACACACAATTAATACACACACACACACACACACACACACACACACAATTAATACACACATACTCACCGTACAGTCTGATCTGACCTCCACACACACTCTCTAAAACACACACACGTACACACACACACAATTAATACACACATACCATACAGTCTGATCTGACCTCCACACACGCTCTCTAAAACGCACACACGCACACAGACACACACACAGACACACACACACACACACACACACACGTACACATGCACACACACACACACACACACACCTACACACGCACACACACACACACACACACACGTACACACGCACACACACACACACATACAAACCATATGGTCTGATCTGAACTCCACACACACACCCTAAAACACACACACAGTCCGATCTGACCTCCACACACATCCCTTAAAACACACACACACACACACACACACACAATTAATACACATATTTAACACACACACACTTTTAAACACACACACTAGTTCGATCTGACCTCCACACACACACCATAAAACACACACACACAATTAATGCACACATTGTACACTCACACACACACACACACACACACACACACCATTAACACATACACCATTAAGACACACACACACACCATTATCACACACACCAGTAATACACACACCTTACAATCCGATCTAACCTCCACAGACACACCCTGATACACACACACAAACACACACACACACATCATTAATACAAACACCATTAACACTACACACTACATTAACACTAAACACTACACTGCAATCTCACCGGCAGATCTGCACACACACACACACCATTAATACACACACCTTGCAGTCCGATCTAACCTCCACAGATGCACCGTGATCCGCACACAAACACACCCACACACAAACACACATCTTTAAACACACACGCCATTAACACACACTACATTAACACTACACACTACACTACAATCTCACGTGCGGTTCTGCACACACACACACATACACACACAAACTATTAATACACAAACACCATTTAAACACACACACACCATGCAGCCCAATCTGACATGCAGCTCCTCACATACAAACATACACCATTAATACACACACATATACACACACACACACACCGTTAATAGACACATCACACACGCACACACACACACATAGACCATCGACACACACCACACACACACCACAGAGACCATCAACACGCACATCACATACAGACAGACAGAGTGAGAGTAATAGAGTAAGAGAGAGAAAGAGAAAGAGAGAGAGAGAGAGAGAAGAGGGAATGAGAGAGAGAGACAAAGAGAAAATAGAGAGAAAGGAAGAGTGTAGGTTTTGAAAAATGGTCACAATTTAATTTTTTCTGTTTATGTATTTTATACAGCAATGACTAAAGCAGTTCACACACACATACACACACACATACACACACATAAGCACACATACAGTCCTCTCCCTTTTATATCTGTACAGGGTGTGTATTGATTTTCAGGGGGGCTACAGTGACCCCGACAGAGACAGAAAGCCTATGAATACTGTATATTCCTTTGGGTTTGTGTGTGTATGCGTGAGTGTGAGTATGTGTGTGTATGCGCATGTGTGTATGTGTGTGTGTTTATGTGTCTGTGTCTCTGTGTGTGTGTGTGTGTGTGTGTGTGTGTGTGTGAGAATGCGTGAGTGTGTGTGTGTGAGTATGTGTGAGTGTGTGCGAGTGTGTGTGTGTGTGTGTGTGTGAGTATGTGTGAGTGTGTGTGTTTGTGTGTGTGAGTATGTGTGTGTGAGCGTATGTGAGTGTGTGTGTGAGTATGCGTGAGTGTGTGTGAGTGTGTGTGTGTGTGTGTATGTGTGAGTGTGAGCGTACGTGTATGTGTGTGTGTGTGTGTGTGTGTGTGTGTGTGTGTGTTAGTATTTCTAATGCTCACTCTAGACAAGAGGTCAAACTTCCAAAGGCTAACCTAAGTTAATAAATGAATAAATGAATAAATGAATAAATGAATAGATGGATGGATGAATGGATGAATGGATGAATGAATGAATGTTGTGTTTGCTGTGTGGTGTCAGTGCTGTATTAGTGTAGGTTTAATAATAATAATGATTTTGAGTATTCACTAATAATGCCTTATAATGACTAACCTAACACCAATAATGGCTCATAACTGTTACATCAGCACCAATAATGCATTATAATTCACAACAATAAAGCCTTGTAATGACTACATTCACAACAATAACGCATCATAACGAGGATATGAACACACATGAAGCCTTACAACTATATTCACACCAATACTGCCTTATAATGAATATATCCATTAAATTAATATACAATGAATACCTTACACCAACAGTAGTAATATAATTTATTAATTATTAAATCCATATTGCAATCTAACAATTACATGAATACAGTCTTACAACAACTACATTCATACCAACAATGTTTTATAATGATTAAATACCAGCCAATAAAGGTTTATAACAACTATATCCAAACCAATAGAGCCTTATAACGATTATATCAACAGCAATTATGCCTTATAGTGATTATATGAACACATTAAGCTTTATAACAATTATATCCACGGCAATAATGCATTATAACAACAACATTCATCACAATAAGGCCTTATAACTATTACATACACACCAATAATGCTTTATAACAACAATATGTACAGACATAAGGCCATACAACAACTTTGTCCATGCTGACGATGCATCATAACGATTAAAAATCAACAGATAATGCATTATAGCAATTATATCTACACTAACAATGCCTTATAATTTTTAGATACACACCAGTAATGCCTGATTATGCTCACATATGCATTACTAATGTGTTATAAGGTTGAAATTTGTGAATATTTTTCTCATTCCGCCACTTTTTTGACAGCAAAGCACAAATCCCAAGAGATGATCATCTCCTCATTTTTTGGCAGTCTCAGGCGATAAGCGTGATTTCTGAAGATCGTGCCCCCCCCCAAACACCCACCAAGCCAACCCCACACCCCCCCCTTTTCTCAGCGCCGTGTTCATCCACACCTTCCAGCTGGAAACTTACGGCGGGGAAGAGTCAAATGGGATTAAATGTGATGGACTGTGATCTTCATCCTCACATCGTTTTTTCCGGTGAGGATCGCTTCACTTCGCTCGCCATCCTCAGACATGAACGGATCTCCGTTACACAAAAAGAGCTCTTTTTTCATTTTCTTTTGCCTTTTTGCCCTTTTTTCTCTTTTCTGCACATCCATGCAGCAGCTCCAGCTACGGAAAAGACCACTATAATGGAATTTCCCTATTTTTCCACCATGGCATGTCAATGCAAACCCCTCCAACATGACAAATTTGCCCCAAATCTGATCAAAAAGCTCATTTTATTTTCATTTATTCCAACCCTGCTCACTTCAACCATTTCCTAACTGCTTGCCTCTTGCAGACCAGAGCACTGAGGATCTGTTTTTCCCTTTTTTTCCACTTTTGCCAACAATACGAGCCACTTTCTGCATTCCCATGTTTATCTTTATGCCCCCCTCCAGCATACCTTCATATACAGTGAGGCTGTACGATATATCATCTGCTAATAATTATCATGATATCTGTCTCTGTGATACTGATATCGCAAAAGACTGCGATATGCAAATAAGCCTCTAAACAATCACAGTCCTTCTGACAGGGTGACCAATCACAGCTCCAGTTGAGTTACTGGGTGTTCTGATAAATGTAATCCAACAAAAGTCTCATTTTTTACAGTTAAAGAACATGGATGGGTGGGGCTGAACTGTTATAGGAGATGCATTTAAATGTTTGGTTTCGTGACATCACAAAAACTATTTTTTGAAAACGGGATGTTTATGTATTTTATTTTGCATAAACGTACTGTTTGGATGATGGGGAGTTCCTATTTGAAACAATGTTTACAGACTTTAAGCCTTTTCAGTTCCAGAAAAGTGATTATTTGGGCCCTTTAATATCTTTAAAGGAATTGCAGTCATTATATGTAATAGTTAAATCGTGATATTGATATTCTGTCCGAATCGTGTAGCCCTGCACCACTAACTTAACACAAGAAAAGCATTAACGTTCGGAGTTTTTGCCTCTTTATGCCCCTGTAGGACACTTTGCATGAGCCAAAAACTTGCCAGGCTGTGCAGAAAAGAGCTTAAAATTCGTAGAAATCTCATTTTGGGCTCTTTTTTTGCACCACAAGAGCCACAAAAGGCTTCTTTATGGTGCAGAAAGGGGCTCTGGATTTCTCTCACTGCTTCCCCAGTTTCTGCAGAAGGGGGTCAGTGGGAGCTCTGGTGGCTCCAATGCGCAAAAAATCACAAAATCAGCACTTATTCATTCCCAGCACAGCGCGAGCGCGAGCGCGAGCTGATCCACACAAACCACGGGCTTTTTTTGGGGGGGTCTTTTGATTGCAGGGTGTTGATGATGAGGATGATGAAGGGATGGAGGTGAAAAAAGAAAAAAAAAGAAAAGAAAAAAACTGCAACAAAACGCCGTTTTGTTTGAGGCGCGCGCTCACGTTAAATCTGTACGCGAGCACGTGGAGGGGCAAAGATAAGTAAATAAATAAACAAATAAACAAATAAGAAAAGAAAGAGCAACTCACCAGCAGGACGGTCGCGAGGAGGCAGAGGGAGCAGCTCGCGCTCGTCCTCGCCATCGTCAAAACTACACGCGGCGGTATTTACAGAAGCCTCCGGGGCGCGCGCGCTCGGGCTCGTGCTCCTCTCCGTCTCTCTCTCTCTCTCCGTCTCTCGCGCGCTCTTCTATCCGCTCTCGCACTCCGATCCTCTCGCGCGCGCCTGGATTAAACGCAGCTCCTTTGCCTCGCTCCTCTGCGCGCGGAGTGTCTCGCGCACAAACTGCAGGTGGAGAGAGCGGGGAGAAGCGAAGCGACACTCACGCGCGCGCGCGCGCGCACGCACACATATATACTCGCGCGCACGCACACACACACCCATACACACACACAGAGCAACCAACCACTCTCTCTCTCTTTCACTCTCTCTCTTTCTGTCGAGCGCGAGCTCATACACACACATACACGCTCAACCCCTCCTACTGCAGAACATCCCGCTTAAAGACACAGAGAGCGCACGAGAGAGAGAGAGAGAGAGAAAAGAGGGAATGAGAGAGAGACAAAGAGAAAATAGAGAGAAAGGAAGAGAGAAGAAGAACGGGAAAATAAGAGAGAGAGAGAAAGAGAAAGGAGAGAATGAGAGAGAGAGAAAGAGAGAGAAAGAAAGAGAGAGAGAGAGAGGAAGGAAAGAGTGAGAGAGAAAGAAAGAAAGAGAGAGCAACAGAGAGAGAGAGCCAGAGGGATGGGGAGAATGCAAAAGAGAAAAGAGAAAGCAAGAAAGGAGAGAATAGGAGAGAGAAAGAAAGAAAGGGATGAAAGGTAGGCAGAGAGAAAGAGGAGAGATGGAAAGGAAATAATGAAGGATACAGAGAAAAGCAATAGAGATAAAGAAAGGAGAGAATTAGATATGAAGAAAAGAGAGAGATAAAAAAATGAAAGCGAGAGAAAAGAAACAAGAGTTATAGAGAGAGAAAGAGAAAAATGTCAGAGAAAGAGAAAGAAAAAAGAACAAGAAAGAGAGAAAAGCAATCGAGAGAGAAAAAGAATAAGAGAGGGAAAAACAATAGATAGAAAGAAAAAAGACTGAGAAAGAGGGCAAAGCAATAGAGAGAAAGAAAAAAATGAACGAGAAAGAGGGAAAATCAATAGAGAGAAAGACAAAGGAAAGAATGAGAGAAAGAAACTGAATATAGAAAAAGAGTAAAGCAGTAGAAAAATTGAGAGAAAAGGAAAGAATGAGAGAATATGAGGAGATAAGAGACAGACAGAAAATAAAGAGAACATCAATAGACAGAGAGAAAAATGAAAGAGTGAAAGAAAGGAAAGAATGATAAAGAGAAGCAATGGAGAAAAAAAGGGAGGAATGAGAGACAAAATTAGTGACACAGAGAAAAGAAAGAAAGGGGGGAGATAATGACAAAGAGAGAAAATGGAGAAAAGACAGTGCCGAGATAGAGAGAGAAGTAATAGAGAGAGAAAGACAAGAAAGACTGAATGAGAGAAAGAGAAAATCAATAGAGAGATGGAGAACGGAAAGGAAAAAATGGAGAAAAAGAGGAGAAAAGAGGAGATCATGAAAGGGAAAGAGAAAAGCAACAGAAAGAAAGAGAAAAGCAATGGAGACAAAGAAAGTTGAGAATGAGAGAGAAAGAATAGCAATTGAGAGAGAGAGAGAAAAGAAAGGAGAGAATGCGAGCAAGAGAAAGGAGGGAATGAGAGAGAATGAGAGAATGAAAGAGAGAGAAAGGATAGGAGAGAATGAGAGAGAATGAGAGAGAGAGAAAGGAGAAAATATGTGTGAGAGATAAAGACAGACAAAAAAGTGACAGAGAGAGAGAGAAAAAGAAAGGAGAATGAAAGAGAAAAAGGACAGAATGAGAGAAATGAGAAAGAGACAGAGGAAAGGAGAATATAAAACTGAATGAGAGAATGCAAGAGAGAGAGAGAAAGGAGAGAATGAGAGAAAGGAGAGAATGAGAGAAAAGAGAGAATGAGAGGAAGAGAGAATGAACGAGTGAGAAGTCCAGCCTTGGTCCTGGGAGAGATGAGAGATATTCACCTGTCTGATGCTCCAATCAGTGTCCAGATTTGGCTGTGGGGGTGTGGTCTCGGAAACGTCCCGTTAGTGACGGGAGCACCAGGTGTGATGCTGTAACATAAACAACAGTGTTGATGTAATGGATGAGATGGATGGAGTCTATGGAGAGAAAAAGAATTTAAGTAAATATATTATGACTATCTTTCTCTCTTTCTCTGACAATCTCCTCCTACTCTCACTCTGTTCACACTCTCTCTTTCTGTCTGTTCTCCCTCTCTCTCTCTCTGTCTCGCTCTCTTTCTCCCGCTCTCTCTCTCTCTTTCTCCCTCTCTCTCTCTCTCTCTCTGTCTTTCTCCCTCTCTTTCTCTCTTTACTCCCTCTCTCAGCTCTCTCTCTCTCTTTCTGTCTGTTCTCCCTCTCTCTCTCTCTCTCTCTCTCTCTCTCACTCTCTCTCTCTGTCTTTCTCTCTTTACTCCCTCTCTCAGCTCTCTCTCTCTCTTTCTGTCTGTTCTCCCTCTCTCTCTCTCTTTACTCCCTCTCTCAGCTCTCTCTCTCTCTCTTTCTGTCTGTTCTCCCTCCCTCTCTCTCTGTCTCTCTCTCTCTCTCTTTCTCTCTCTCTCTCTCTCTCTTTCTCCCTCTCTCTCTCTCTCTTTCTCCCTCTCTCTCTCTCTGTCCTTCTCCCTCTCTTTCTCTCTTTACTCCCTCTCGCTCTCTTTCTGTCTGTTCTCCCTCTCTCTCTCTCTCTTTACTCCCTCTCTCAGCTCGCTCTCTCTCTCTCTCACTCTCTCTCTCCCTCTCTCTCCCTCTCTCTCTCTGTCTTTCTCTCTTTACTCCCTCTCTCAGCTCTCTCTCTCT
>JBBPCX010040931.1:0-15419 GCA_037974365.1 Hydrocynus forskahlii | reverse complement strand
TTTAGACAGGACAAGGCATATACAAGAAACAAGGAATAAGGGTGACCCCTACTGGCCACCCCAGGAAACAAAACCCCTGAAAATAAACCCAGATCAAGAACAAATGGATCAGGCCGTGACCGAGGTCTTTAATATTTGGCTTTGACACTTTTCAGGGAATTGCTGTGGTCAATATTAGACTTATTAGAGATTAATTAACATAGAGGGGTAATATGTGCAGTTAGATGAGGTGAAACACAGCCATGTCTGAAGCTGCACAGACTGGAGCTTTCTTAAGATTGATATCCATGCACCATGAAATGTGCTGATGCCATTAAGTGGCATATCTCTCTGGGTCATGTATGCCTATGCAGTGCTTTTGCTGAAGAAGTTAATTGGGAAATGTGCACTTTAAAGGCAATTACAGTATTAAGGTGATGTAATTAAGGGGTGGTGGTGGCCTAGTGGGTAGGATACTTGTCTCTGGACCAAGAGGTCATGGGTTTGAATCCTACCTTCAGCAAACCACCACTGGGTTCCTGAGCAAGACCCTCAACCCCAAGTTGCTCCAGGGAGACTGTCCCCTATAGTAGGGCAATGGAAATTCCTTTGGATAAAGGCGTCTACTAAATGCCGTAAATGTAAATTATATTATAACTTTAAAAAAAAGAATTTTAAATGCTTTCCTAAATAAATTATTTGGAGGTTATTTATACATTTAGAAGGTTTTTCCATTGGGAAAAAAAGTCTTGTGGCACTGTTATATTCAAGAGTGCACACCATTCCTATGCCTAGTCCCTGGGACCCAACACTACACACATTTTTGTGCTTTCTCTCATCTACTACACCTGATTTAGCTCTCTAACTTACAAGATGCTCATGTGCTAGATCAGGTGTACTAGAGCAGAGAATACATCAGACCTCCATGGGAACACTTGATTACAGCCAAAATGTTGACCTTATGCTGAATTCTCAGAGACAGCAGCAATAACTTGTAGGCAGTACTTGATTCTAGGTAAGTAAGTGTAGTGTCATTTGGAAATGTACTATAAAAAAGTTTAGTAATTACTTTGTAGTTTTTTTTCTCTCTTTTTGCATTTTTCCCAATTTAGTTATGTCCAATGACACTCACTGGTTAGTCACACTATACTATATTACACCTGCTGGCTCAGTCACACTATACTGTACTGATGGCTAGTTTGTGATTTGCTCCAAGTCACATGAAGCGCTACAAGATCTGTCACTGGGCTGTCATTGGAAAGCTCAACCCACTTGGAGAAGACTAACTACCAGTTCTGTTATGTCAGCTAACATCAAGCTGAGCTATAGGGGAAGAGCAAGGGCCATGTGGAGCAAGGCCACTTTCCATCCAAGGTGACAGATGACAGTAGCATTGCTGTGGGTTTAACTTGTGATCTAATGATGATAGGACCAACGCTTAGCGAATTGATCACCTTGAAATATGTGTTTTTTCAGTGAGGTTTTATTGGAAAATAAATTAATACATTAATCCCTTAAATGTCTTACCCATTGATATGTCCAGGCTTTTCTTTCGCTTTTCTCCTTGTATATAAATATTTAAATAGTTTGCACTGCACTCAATGTAATTACTGAGTAATACAGCTCGGAATTTAAGGCATTATGCAAAGGTACAACAACGCTGCAAACCTGTTAAAACCAAATTAAAGTATTGTAATCTGTGCAGTGGCACAAAGTGCAGGAAATAGGACAGTTTTACCCCACTGAATTTTAATTTTGTATTCTCCATTTTTTTCATTTTGATATATAAGCACATTTTGTTTGTTTTACTTTTACCACCGTCTTCTACAATAAGACGGAATTCTTACCTTTGGAGAGACTCTTGAGTCAAAGTCTGTCTAATAAAGACCTTGCACAAACCTTAACACATCACATATCCATCTTTGTGTTGATTAATATTTCCACACTGGTGAAATACACTCTAAACATGTATCTGATTTAATTTGGTTTGGACTATCCTTTCACAACTTAACATGTTGCGTAGTGTAAAAGGATGGAAGGACCTTCTGCTATAAATATTTGATACTGAAACAATGCCTTTCAACAGTGAGCTAGTTGCTAAGGGCCCAGGCCTGCTTGGGTTTAGTGTGTCGGTGCATCTGATGTCATGTAAGATGACCCACGTGCTGTTAATTTTAAATTCATGAGCAATAGACCAAAGACAGGTTTTAAAGGTATATGCAGTGCAGATGAAAATGCTTAGTCTCATTATTTCTCTGAACATTAATATATTTCACAAGTCAAGTCACCATTAGACATTTCTGGCAAATGGTAACTTTCTTTACAACAGCTGACGCCTCTTGCAGCAGAATCGCTGCTCTTCTCATAACTAGCCACTTGGTGTTGGGCTGAGCTATTGCTGAGATTACTCCGTAAGAAGCAGTGGAGGAAAGAGAACGGAATTCCTCCACTGGTAACAAAGCCACTGCAGCATAATATCTTCTGCTACCAGCCATGAAGGAGCATGTTAATCAAATCATTCACTCAAAACTGCTCTGCGCCACACTGTTCAACACTGTCTCATTGCACTCCACTGTAAATACCAGCTCTTGCAGCTTCAATACTAAACACACTGTGAAAAACCAAGGTGTTTTAGCTATAGCTCCCATTTCTGCAAATGCTAACACCTGAATAAATCGCACAGCTGACAATGAAACCAGGAAAGCTTAATTTATTCTCTATTTGTCTCTGCATTTTCTTTCTGTGTATCTATCTGTCTGTGTATCATATCAAGGCATTGCAGATGATGATGCTCCTGCCAATATGTGTTTGATCATGTTCAAGAAATACATAATATGCTGCTTTGTAAAATTTCACCAGTTAAGTTAAGCCTGACTAACTTGAATAAGACTAAATAATTGTGTAGAATGTAGAGCCCAACTGTTAGGGCCCAGTACCTGGAAACTGAAGATGGCCATCTCTAGAGTGATATGCTGAAATGTTTGTGGCAACTTGGCCCAAAAGTATAACAGCATTCAATCATTATTATCACATTAGGAGTATGTATTTAGGGCGGGTTACGTGACACAATTGGCAGAATGGCTAATTAGGTGTGGGGCTCTGACAAGCATTATTGAAGAGCACACATATGATGAGAGATGTTGAAACAAATGAAAAATACAGCTGGTGGTGACATTAAGAAGCATCTACAGTCTCAGAATGTTAACCAAGATGGCGAAAGGCCTGCGAATCCCGAGACACAGCAATTAGAGCAAGATATTGCTAACATATTCACAATGTTACAGATCTCTGCTGATCTGGCCAAGCTAGATGAGATTCGATGCACCACAGTGTCGGTGGAGAGTAAGATGTCTGCTTTAGTTGAACGAGTAATGGATGTGAAAAGGAATGGCTAGAAGAAGCCAGCAAACAGATGAAAGCAGCCATGGAAGCTAGCCCAGTGGCTACAAAAGCGTAGGTTGATGCTCTACGTGACAAAATCGAAGATATGGAGAATCAGAGCAGATGTAATAATTTATGCTTTGTGGGCACACCAGAGGGCAGCGAAATGGGAGATATTTCGGAGTTTATCACTCTGTTATTGAAATCTGTTCTCAGCTGGGATGAAACAACAAAACTGGCTGAGATTGAGCACGCTCACAGAGTGCCTACACCGTGCGCTCTACAACTCCTGGGGAGAGGCCAGTAAACGGGTGATGATTTTCCTCAATTCCTCCAGAGCCGCACAAATGAAGTGTAAGGAGTTCAGGGAATGCAAGAAGGCTCTTCACGCATGCAATGTAAGGTTCGCCCTGCTGTACCCAGTGATTCTGAGGATTGAGGAGAATGGTGGATATAGGCTTTTTTAGAACCTGACGTAGGCGATGGAGTATATTGAACTGAACTGGACATCTTTCTCTTTTTTCTCCCGTTTGCAGAACGGATGGTTATGGACATTCCATAGGATGATGGGTTTTGGTTATTGCACGGGTAAAATTCATTGGGATAGGGTGGGTGAGAGAGGGAACTACTTGAAAATGCTTAAAATGATGTGGCTTTGTTATGTTTGTTATAACAACTGTAGTTTGATGTATGTTAGCTAGAGGAAAGAATTTGTGTTTTTCCACCTGGAATGTTAAGGGCTTTGGGCACCCAATCAAACGTAAAAAAAGTTCTACCAGTACTGAAGACAAAGCAATATGTGTAGTCTTCCTACAGGAGATGCATTTATTGGTAGGGGAATCAGATAAACTATGTAGAGATTGGATTGGTCAGTCGTTCTGCAGTGTGGGTCCTGGTCAGAGAAAGGGAGTTATAACATTAGTTAATGAACATTGGCAGTTTAAATGTCTTAAGGTAACTAAGGACACTGGAGGAAGAATGCTTATAATTTCAGCCAAAATACAGGCCCAACCTATCACATTAGTTAATATTAATGCACCAAATAAAGATGAGCCTGAGTTCTTTGGAAGGTTGGAGGCTAAAATTCAGCAACTGAGGAATCACAATATTTTAATTGGGGGAGATTTTAATTTGATTCAACTCTGAATTCAACTCTTGAAGCAGTTCTGTGGTATGCAGAACCAAGAAGGCAACACTGGCAGTAAAGAGTATGTGTGATAACTTGCGGTTAGTTTATGTGTGGAGTCCCTTAAACCCAAAGAAAAGAGACCATATCTTTTTTCCCATCCTCATAAGATTTTTTCTTTAATAGATTTTTTCTTAGTGTCCAGATCCCTTTTACAGGCCACAATTATGTTCTCGATTGGTAATATTTTAATATCGGATCATGCATCAGTAGTGCTTGAGTCATTGATGGGACTCGATCACCCAGGTGGAGTTTCAGTTCATCTCTGCTGCATGAGAGTGAGTTTAAGGAGGCGAATTAACTTGTGTGGCTTGGTGTCACGAACGGGTGGTACCCGTCCAAAAAGGAGACGCAGGTGCAAATTTCCATTATCACAAAATTGCTTTTATTTAAGCAAAACTAAACAGGCAGGAGGGCCAATACTCTTTCTCAGAAACTAATACAAAAACGAAAGTACAGGTACACCCCTTGGGTAGTGTAATGGAGGACCTATACACAAAAACAAACTTGCCTTTTAACAGATGACTGAACTCATTTGGCTTAACTCAAATAGTCAAGATAAAAGTTCAATAAAATAATACAATGTCCTGTGGCGGCCTCTAGCGGCCACTGACCGGTAGCCCCCCAACGGCACCACTCTGGGGCACCCAAAAGGCCTCCAGGCCCACACAACAGCGGGGGAGGTGCAGAGGCGGGAAATCGACTCATCCCACCCTACTCATCTAGAACTAACTAGATTAAAATGTGAGTACAATTGTATATTTTCTTATAAAATTGAGTTTCCCTGTTTAGGATGCGACAAAAATACTGTGAAGCAGGAGGTAAAATGGAGAAACTTCTAGCTAACAGTTTAAAGCAAAAGGAACTTGTTTCTCTTATTCCAGCTATTAGAGCTAAGCACGGAAACCTCCTGACTAAATCTGCTGATATTAATGATGCGTTTAAGGAGTTTTGTAGGGATTTGTATAAGTCAACCTTTTGTGGTAATGAGGATATTATTAAATGATTTCTAGAGAGTCCTAGTTTTAGTTTCTTCCAAAACAAACTGAAAGATTGTCACAAGTGAGGTGAACACGAACGTACCTTTTCCAGCAGAGTTCGCCCGTGTAGCGTGAAGTAAGAGCCCAAGCGCGGAAAGAAGCGAGAGGGCTGGTTTAATCATGCACTTTGATCTATGAACGCTCTGCAAACAGAGTATTAGATTCCCACCGGAACCAACGTTCACAATCATGCACAGATAGGTGAGTACTCACGTGAATCCGGAATAGCAACGGCAAGATGAGGGTAGAGACTCAGTGAACGAGCAGTGACAGTAAACCAGTTTCCTGCATATACACTGGTTGACACGTTCATTTCCTGTGACCTTGATGTGACCCCTGACCTGTGTATGTGACAAAGATCTTGATGCACCCATAACATATGAGGAGATTGCTAAGGTTATTAAAGGTTTGCCAAATGAGAAATCCCCAGGCCTGGATGGATTTACAGGAGTTCTTTAAAAGCCATGCCACTGAATTAATTCCTCTCTTAAATGGAATGGATATGGAGTCACTTGATCAAGGGTCCTTGCCTTCTACTTTATCCCAGGTGCTGATTAAACTGATCTTAAAAAAAGACAAAGACCCATTTGAGTGTAAGAATTCAGCAAATCTCTCTTAACATCAGTCGATGTTAAGATGTTATCAAAGATTCTTGCGAATAAGATGGACAGGGTTATAGCATCATTAATTCACGAGAACCAGGGTGGTTTTAATAACCAGGTTATTAACATAATGTGGGTAGTCTCAGAGTGGGAGTCACCAGTCGCGGCTATTTTGCTTGATGCAGAAAAAGCCTTTGCCCCGTGTTGAGTGGAATTATATGTTTAAGGTATTAGAAGTCTTTGACTTCGGTACAGTATTTATTAAGTGGAGTCAGTTACTATATCAACAGAGGCAACAGTTCAAACAAATGGTTATGTCTCCTTTTATATTAACTTAGGTAGGGGGACCCATCAAGAATCACCACTTAGCCCTTTACTTTGTTTTGTTTAACATTAGAGTCATTAGCAGCTGCAATTCACCAGGATGGGAATTTTAAGGTATTGAGTATAATGAATCCCCCACAAGATAATGTTATATGGTGATGATATCCTTTTGTTTGTCGCTCACCCTTTCACATCGATCCCTTCGCTATCAAATATAATTGATCAATTTTCTAGTTTTTCTAGAATTGGGCAAAATCCTACCTCACTGTTCCAAGCAGGAAATTTTTGTTGGCCTAAGCAGGACTTACAATATCTTGGTATTCTATTTCCCCCCCGGTGCATGAACCCCTATTACAAAATTTCGGTTTATCTGAAACGGTGGTCCTCACTACTTCTCTCAATGTGGGGAAAAGTTAATGCAGTGATAATGAACCTGATCCCAAGATCCCAACTCCTTTAAGTTATTTTTAAAAATGTTATGGTTTATGTAAAAGATTTATTTGGAATGGTAAGCATCCGAGTCTGCATATAGGGAAGCTTCAAAGGCCTGTAGAAAGGGGAGGACTGGGCCTGCCAAAATTATTGTTTTATTACTATGCACACAGCCTAAGACATCTAGCTCACTGGGCATTACCTCCAGAAAGGGCTCCACCATGGTATTTAATAGAGCAGTAAATGGCAGCACCTTTACCCTTGATGCATTGTCTATCATTTAAAATATGCAAAATAAGCAGAACCCATCCAATTATATGACATCTTCATGGTACTTGGGGCAAAATTGCTATGTTTTTAAAGGTAGATCCATTTCGGAACTGCTCATCAAGTGTGTGGCTTAATTCAAAGTTTCGCATTTATAAAGCTCCAATTCTGTGGAGGGAGTGGTTCGATAAAGGTATCCATACCCTGGGAGATGTTTATTATGGGAATTTAATCAAGTCATTTCAGGAGTTGACACAACAGTTTGGGCTGAACAAGAATCACCATTGGAGGTATTTTCAAATTCATCATGCACTTAAGGAAACTCTTGGGCCAGAACCCCCACTATCAGCAGACATAATTAAACATATCTTCAAAATAATTGGGGGAGGAAGGGAAGCTTCAGAAACTACAGAAAGTTACTGGGTTGTACTGAGAGCAAAATAATGGAATCTTTCAGATCTGTTTGGGAACAGGATGTAGGGGTCTCTTTTGATGGAAATAAACTGGGAGAGAATTTGTGCTAATGGTCATACATTGTCAAGAGATTTGAGAGTGCAATTGATGCAGTTTAAGATATTGCACCATTTTTACTGAACACCAAGTGGGCATGTCACATTCAAAAGGTAACTTGGAAATGTAAGCAAGATGATGGTACTTTTATTCATATGTTGTGGAGCTGTCCACAAATACAGGCATTTTGGGGAAAAGTTCATGATTATATTATGCATGTGGCAGGCATAAGTTTTGACATGTGCCCTGCGTTATATGTCCTCAGACATCTGATAGTAAAAAAAAACAGGATGCATTTATCTCAATACAAAATAAGTCCATCATAAATGTCAGTGCTTTACAAAGACATTCCAACCAAAATGGAAAATTACATTTCTTGTAAACAAGTCTACTCACAACATACAGTGGTACTACAATAGTTGAGGTTTTTAAAGGCTAGGAAATCCCTTCTCAGATTATGCATGATCTGGTGGTATTGCATGATCCGGTGGTATATTAAACTCTGCAACACCAAAATACCCCTCTAATGGTGGGATTTTGGCCAATACTGTTCGATTTATCAGCCATTTTATATATTTTGGTCAGGTTCTAGAGAATGCACAGTAACTGGTACAAAAGGATAGTTCTCTGTTTTGGCAGGTCCTATCTAACTGCCTAATCTAACATTAACATTTGCAATTAATATTCTTCCTCTCTCTTTCTCTTTCCTTCTCTTTAATTATGCCACTGTTTCTTTCTGCAGACTGGCAATACGAGGGTAAGTCTTCATATTTTTCTCTGCATCTCTTTATCAGCTTTTATGTGCCCTCATAGGAACTCTTCTTTAGCATGAGTTTGATGATACTGAGTTGATATTTTTATCTACGTTTCAGAGTGCAAGCTCTCCAGAACTGGTCCACCAGCCACCATAGTGGCCATAGATGAAGAGAGTCATAATGGTAGGTGTTAATCTTTTTTTCTGAGTTGTAGAAAGAAACCACTCAGATTGCTTGCAGAAATGCATGATTATGGTCAATACTATGTGGGTTTAAGAATTGTGAAAAGAGAGCACATATGGATAGGAGATTACATATTTTTCTTTTTTATGCTCTACATCAGGCAGGTATACTAATTGTTACTGAGTGTTGTTGAGTATATGTATACAAAAAGCTACAAGCCCTGTGGCAATCACAGCAAAAAGCACTGGCTGGAAAGCAGAAATATTCTGAAATATTCTCTTGGATTTCTCGCTGTAACTTAGGTTCTTTGTCTGTGTTTGTCCCCAGACAAAAACAGATTAGGTAGGACTTGTCTAGTTTACAGAATTTGTGGATGCAGAAAACATGCCTGTTGCACTAATGATGTAGGTGCCTGTTGCAACCAATGTGTAACTGTCCTTTTTAGGCCTCCCATGGTGCACCTCATATGGCTAAACTGCCACATCACAGATGATGCTTGCTTCCACAGTCAGAGACTTCTTTATGCAATCTATCTTTCACTTTGTGTGCTGCCCTCACTTTCTCCGTCTCCCTTACTTTTGAGTTTTTGGGCGTGCTCTGTAATTGGCTTTGAACTTTTTGACCACTTTGATGGAAGACCTGACATTTAGCACTGGCAAAACTGCAAATGAAAGCTGAAGAGGTTCTAATGGCAATATGCAGAATAAAGCTCTCATGCAGTCAGAGTGTCTAAAATAGTCTAAAAGTATGACTTATATGAGATGGAAGGTTGTTAATAGATGCAGTGGTCATTTTTAGGGTGGGCCAAACAATGCAATTTACTGGCAATTCAATGCTTAATCTGTCTATCTTCTAATGCTATCAACAGGTCAAAAGTTGACTTTTCTGTCTCCATTTACACTTTGAGTGGCTAAATATTTTATTCTCTTGGAAAGATCCATACACACTGTTTCTAGTTAAGAAATGGCCATATATTGATAACAAAAGCAGGCTATTGTGAGATATCAATAGAAACCTTTATTCTGATCTGCTTTTTATGAAACATAAAAAGAAGACAGAGAGAAAGAAATTGGATCTTTGAAGTAGTATTGGCGATAATGTTATCATTTTTCAGTTGGTAAAAAAAAAGTAATCACTGACTTGTAGCTGAATCTTTGAGGACACACTGTATTTGTGTTCAGGAGTGTATGACTCTGCTTCAGCTTGGAGCTCTGAGTGTTAAAATGAGCAAACAAATCATCACCAACCATGAGCTTTCATGTGACATGTCAGCTTCACGGGGCAGCTGGTGGCCTAGTGGTTAGGGTGTTCGCCCTCCAATCAGAAACTCGTGGGTCTGAATCCCAAGGCTGCTAGTGGAATCTCTGAGGTACCCTTGAGCAAGGTACTGTCCTCACAGACTGCTCCCCAGGTGCTGTCATCCTGGCTGCCGGCTGCTTCACTTGGTGAATGGGTTGAATGTAGAGGAAGAATTTAATGCTGTTCACGCTATGTGATGTGGTGTGTTCACGTATGACAGAATGGTCACTTTACTCATTTTCAAAACTTGTTTTAATGTGTTATTTACATGCACATTGATGAGCTAAAATGCTAAACCAGAAAGCTTAAGGCCAAAGAACCACAAACAATGTAATGTACGTCTGTCTGGATAAGAGCATCTGCTAAATGGTGTAAATGTAAATATAAACCAAATATTCTACAATAATGGTCATCCATGTTATCAATGTGTGTAAGTAATTAGCTTGTGATGTTTTTGGTGACTCTTTTTATTTTAGGTTCAGTCTTTTCACCTTTTTACATTTTAACCATTTATTCAGAATGTTACACAAAATATATTTTTTAAAAAGCCAAATCAAAAAATAACATGGACGGGGCAGAGTGTAAGAAGACAACAAATAGCACATGGGAGAGTGTTAAAATCCCTAAATCACATGTTAAACAAAAACAAGATGTAACAGAGGAGCAGAAAGCAGAGCAGAGAGTGACAGGAAAGATGAAGCTCCAAAATGACTCACTACAAGGGCTGGCCTAGAGGAAGGATAACAAAGATGGGAATAAGCTGACTGAATAGGTGGATAAGCTGAACAAGGGAACCTAGAGCAAAAACATACAGAGACCAGAACTACAAACGGGAACATGGAGGGACTAGACATTGGGCGAAAAGTCAAGAACAGAAAAAACAAACACCAACGGGGAATTGGAGTGAAGACAAGATTGTACACATGACAGGTAAACACAGAACTAAACTGGCAACCACAGTACAGAGTATACAAATTAATATTAGAGGATCAGATATACGGGACACAGAACAGTAACAGAACTGGTATACAAGGCATAGACCACAAATCTAAGCACATAATTAACAGGTAAGTAACAGACAGGGCATTAGATATTAAATGTCACAGTGATGATGGAAAAGAAACAGAGATGTACCTGAGCTGGAGTTCACCCGTGTAGTGTGATGAATAAACCCAAGCATGGACAGACACGAGAGGGTTAGTAGAATAACACTTTGACCTTTGAATGCTCTCAGAACAAGAGTTAAGATTCCCACCGGAACTTGCATTCACAACACACGCACAGGAGGTAATAAACAACTTGAATACTCACAGAACCAAGAGGTCTTCAGACGGACCAGGTTGTGAGGATACCCAACGAGGGTAGTCCTGGATAAGAGATGGATCCAAGATGAACCACCCAGGAACCCAAGACCGTTCCTCCGGACTGTAGCCTTCACAGTCAACTAAGTACTGAGTGCTCCGGCCGGACAGTATACGCAGGACCACCGTCAATAATCCGAGGTGGAGGAGGGTCCGGGGCAGCAGGAACCAAAGGAGAGATGGTGAAGTGCTTCAACTGAGAGGCATGGAAGACACGGTGAACCCAAAGAGAGGCAGGCAGCTGCAGCCGGAAGGTGACAGGGTTAATCCGATGTGTAATCCGGTATGGTCCAATGAAGCTAGGTGATAACTTCTTGGTTACAGTGAGCAGGTGCAGATGATGAGTGGAGAGCCATACCCTGTAACTAACATGTTACAATGGTCCTGGGGGTGTCAGTGGCAGTGCTGATGGATGTAGCATTTGTTGGCCTGTCAGATGGCATCATGGGCATTTTGCTAAAGCCACCGACACCTGCAGACCAACTGTTGGGCCGATGGTACATCAACCTCTGGTTCCTGATGCTCAAACATCGGAGGCTGGAAACCATAACATACCTCAAACGGACTGAGACCGGTTGCTGAGGAGGTGAGCAGGTTGTGAGACAGCTCAGCCCAGATGAGGTAGCAGGCCCAGGAGTGCTGTCGGTCTGCGACGAAACATCTGAGAAAACGCTTCAGCTGTTGGTTTGTCCGTTCTGTCTGACCGTTAGTCTGGGTAGACTCAGATCAGATGGCAGAAGGCCTTCCAGGACTTGGCTGTGAACTGAGGCCCTCTGTCTGAGACGATGTCCTTGAGGAACCCATGCAATCAGTGTTTTTTCCCTCCGAATTTGACAGGCCGGTGACAAAATCCAGTGTGATGTGCGACCAGGGGCGACAGGGAACCGGGAGGGCGGCAGGTCCCAGGGGCTTGGCTGGTTGGAAGTCTTGGCCCTGGTGCACACTGCGCATGCCTGAACGAACTCCTTGATATCCGATGCCATCTTTGGCCACTCTGCTGGAGCAGAGTGAGTGTGTGTTGGGACCCAGGGTGACCCGCGATGGCAGATGAATGGGCCCACTGGAGAGTATCTGACCGTAACCCAGTGGGGACAAAGAGTCATCCAGGTGGAGTGTCAGCAGGAGGGGGCTCCAAGGTCTGCCCCTGGCGGACTCGATCTTCCAACTCCCACCTGAGAGGTGAAACAACAATCTGAGGTGGAAGTACAGGCGTGGGGAAAGTCCGAGGGCTCTCCGCCTGATGTTGTCGGGAGAGGGCATCAGCCTTGATGTTCTTGGACCCCAGACGATAAGAATCGAAACTATTCAAAGAACAGGGCCCACCATGCCTGTCGAGGGTTAAGTTTTTACGCCTGTTGGATAGTCATTAGATTTTGGTGGTCAGTCCAGACAGTGAGCAGGTCACTGCCACCCTGGATCCATTCCTCCAGAGCCCACTTGATGGCCAACAGCTCACGGTCCCCTACCCTGTATCACTGCTGAGTGGGATTAAATTTTCTGGAGAATGGACCCACATCGGAGGCGCACACCTCCACAGTGAATGGTTTGGCTGAGTCTGGATGAAGGAGAATAGGTGCAGAAGTGAATAAAGTGCAGAGTTGATTAAATGCTTCAGTGGCTTTGGGGGTGATGATGAAAGGAGTCTTGGTGGGCTTTGTGAGGACAGAAAGAGGTGCTGCGACCGAACTGAAGCCCCAGATGAAACGTCAATAGAAGTTTGCAACCCCCAGAAAGCTCTGAAGCTGTTTAAGCGAGTTGGGTAGAATCCAATTTTGCATCCAGCTTCTGGGGGTCCATGGCCACACCCTGAGCGGATATCACAAATCCAAGGAATGTGGTGGAACACTGGTGGAAAGCACATTTTTCCAACTTGCAGAACAGTCGATGGACCAGCAGCCTCTTTAAAACTGTCTGGACATGCCGGGTATATTCTCCAGCATGTCACAAATGACGTTATTTATAAACTGTTGGAATGCTGCCAGACTATTCCACAAGCCAAATGTCTCGTAGTGGTCAGTGGGATTTCTAAGTCTTCCACTCATCACCCTCCCTGATGCGGACAAGATAGTAAGCACTTCTCATATCCAGTTTTGTGAAGATCGACACACCAGAGAGAGTGTCCGGGGTGATGTTGGTCAGAGGAAGTGAATGACACATTTTTTTAAGTTATTTTATTTAGCCCCCGATAGTCGACACAAAAAAGAACCCTGCGGCTGGGATAAAGCTTCAAAGCTCTCACCCAGCTGAACAGAAAAAGAATGGTCGATAAAATTGCCAGCCGCCTCAGGATCAGCTAAGGCAGTCACAGCGACCTGTTTGTGGCTGAGCTGAATGAGAACCTGAATGATGAATCGGGAAACGGTCGGTGTCATGGATGTGGAAATGACTGAACCAGATGAGTTCCTCCCACTATTCATCTGGTGACCATTTCCCGGGCAGATTGGGCATACAGCACGGATGGTGATCGGGGCAGGCACAATAAGCACAAAGGCCCTCGCGATAGGTTCTAGCCTATTCTGCCGAATTCAGGGAAGCATGCCCTATCTGCATGGGTTCCCCGGCTCCGGAGGAGTGGTCCTCTGGCGGAGGTGGAGGAGCAGAAGATGTAGTTCAAGTTCAAGTTTATCTATATAGCACATTATCATACACATATGTCATTCAATGTGCTTTATAGAAAACAAGATAATGAGAGGGATAAAAGAAATAAAAGAATACAAAAAAGAACGTTAAAAAGTGCAGTAAAAGTGCAAATATTTAAAGGAAGACAGAGGAGAATAGTACTGTTTTTAGCAGCTTTCTGAAGCTGGCTACAGTTGGTGCAGATCTGATCGTAATGGGCAGCTTGTTCCAGCAGCGAGCTGTATAATGACTAAATGCCATTTCAGCATGTCTGGTTTCAGATCTTCTTACCACTAACAGGCCAGCTCCTACAGATCTAAGAGACCTACCAGGAATATATACTTCGAGCATATCAGAGATGTACGTAGGACCCAGACCACTGAGTGCCTTGTACACAATAAGTAATGTTTTGAAGTCAATTCTGTACCAAACGGCACTGTAAAAACAGAATAGCTGAGAATACTTAAAATATCAAGACAACATTTTGCATTAAGAATTTTAAATTTTGTCAATGATTAGCCTAATGATACACACAACTATGATAACACTGTTTTCCCTATTAAGAATCCTTAGTTAGGTCAGTTATCATTACTTACAGTTCTTCATTCAGCTAATGAATATTTGTTTGTTCAGTAAATGGTGGTGGTGTTCACATAACTACAGAAAGCTAATTGAGTGTATTCCAATTTCTCATTACACTATACTTATTTTTTCACATCGTCCTACATAATTACAAAACTTAAACATTCAAGTGAATCCATGATGTGCAATTTGGCAAATTTCACAGTCTTTATTTCTCTGTGAGAGGAAAATAGAGTTTTTTCCATGCAATCAGACGGCCATTGGCCACTCTGAGTTGTTGGCCAATTTTTCTAGCTCTCGAAACATGTGCATTACTTAAGCCCAATCAAAGCAATAAATATGCAAGTTGATTATACAGCATCAGACATCAGTTACCAAACATTTGTCTTCTCAAACATTTTTTTTTCTCAATTCTGTTTTCAATAACATAGATGGAAGGAACATTTTGGTATGCACGCTCTGCACACACTTTCTTTATTACATTTCTCTAAAAACATCCCAAAAGTTGGGCCCTGAGTTTCATAACTGTCTTGAGATCTACTGTGCAACTTGACCGACCAAGTTGTACAGTCAAAGTAGAAAGTATGTGAAACCTGTTCTGTTTTTCTGAATCAATTGGTCATTACACCAATTTATCTGATATTCACATAACTCATGAATATGACTGAACACAATGTGCTGAAGCTAAAACCACAAAATAAATCTTTGTATTTCATGTCCTTATTGAAAACATCCATGAAATGTCAAAAGATCTGTGAGAAAAAAATAAGTGAACCTGTTGGAATAACTAGTTTAAATATCAGCATATTACTGTATATAAGTGTGTGTGTGTGTTCTTGACCTTTCTGGGCCTCTTTCGCACAAGTTGTTTTTCAGGAGGGAAGTCTGACCGAAGCAAG
>JBBPCX010040920.1:0-15419 GCA_037974365.1 Hydrocynus forskahlii | reverse complement strand
GGGTTGACATAATTTTTTTGCTCTAGTACTTTAATGAGTACCTACATTAATTAATTGGTATGCACCAAAATTAAAAATGTTCCATCTCACCATGGACGCTGGAACCATTACAATCCCCCGCTCTGAGCCCCCTGGTTGCGCATGCGCATATTGTTTTTTTAAACTATACTTTTGAACACTGCCAAATGGTGCTGAATGTGCAAAGTGACGTTTAACCTAAATTAAATTACAGGTATAGACACCCAAGTACTAAATTATTAAGAAAAATATCATTTATTAATTTTGTAACATAAATATTAACGCAATCATGGTTGTTATTATGGTTTTACTGTTTGTTGCACTTATTTTTTTGTATGGTGTCCTTGTGTGCCAGAAAGGCACCTATAAATAAAACGTATTATTATTAGGGCTGCAACTATTGAATATTTTTGGAATCGAATATTCTGTCGATTTTTTCATCGATTAATCAAGTACTCGGATAAATCATACTTTTGTGTTTTTAAACAACTATATCAATAGTATGTTATGCAACATGAAAGGCCTCTTAAAATGAGCACGGACTTTCCCAGCCGCATTGCTCCGCAGGGCAAGCACTCAGCCACCAACTGCCCTGCTGCGGGGGCTCTACAGCTGGTGTCGGGGGTAAGTTATCTTCCCCTAAGGCACCCGGACTGGCTAACAACACACATGACTCTCGTCTCCTATCCCTAGTTAAAGTCCGGATGCGCTTCTCTAACTCTGAAACCTTCTTCTTCTGATACGTAGCTAATGTACTCTTCACACAAGTAAACTTTATGCTAGTGCTATTGACAGAGATTGGGGCTGAACTAAACATGCCGCACTCCATACAGAGAAGGCGCTCGCCAAACTCCATACTGAAACTTACCGTTTTTCAGACCAGTCGTCTCTCGTCTGTGAGCTGATGATGTTGTAGACCGATGGAAATAGTTTAATAATCATCCAAACGTTAAGTTAACCCACTAGTAAGTTATAATTAGCGCTGAAAAACAGAAGCACAAACACGCTAAGATGCTGAGCAGCACCGGCGGCAAAACCAATATACACTGCACTACGTTTTCTGCCTTACGCAGTGTAACATGGTCCCACATTTTCTGCCCTTTACTCACACCGGGATCTTCATTTTCCGGCATTTCCATAGAGAGCAAAATAAACACGCCGTCTTAAAACAATGATACCAGAGCTGCGCAGTAGTCTACAAAGTGGGAGTGAAACGATAGCAGAAATATTTTAAATAGATGTTACATAAATTAAATGAAACCTCTTTGCCGCGAACATTTTTGTAATCGAATTATTAATCGTTTCAGCCCTAATTATTATTATTATTATTATTATTATTATGCCTATTTACAGCTTTCCACGAATTCATTGAAACCTGTAAGAGGAGTGTTTTTTTTCCTGAAAATGATTCCTGACTATTATACATGTCAGCATTTTATATGACGTGGATGAAAACTTATTTTTTGTTGGGAAAAGTGTTGCTGTTCATGTGAAAAAAGAAGTGACATTGAAGGTTCAAGTGAAAAAAAGAAGTGACATTGAAGCATACTGATACACACTCACATCTTTGAGTGTGTTTTTGACCACATGGTTATCTCAGCTAATGCATAAAGTAACACTTTAGAAGTGGATGAGTCAATGCAGCAGTTTATATGCAGCAGGGAAGGCAAACATTGTGCTTAACATTGTCCTTAAACAGCCTCGTTTTCCCCTTCTGAACATCCATTTTCATCCAATATGATATAAAATAATGTTAAGTATATTTAGATGCACATTGTAGCTTATTTGCATGTAAACCTTTATGAATATTGTGTTAAATGTTATCTATAAAAGGATGGTAATGAATTCCTGATCTATAGCAAAGTTAAAACAACAAGAAAATTATATATTTTTAATGAAACAAGGAAAAAATGTGTATATTTTCCTTCATTTTTTAAGCTTATTTTATTCAAAATAAAGGGTAGCACTACATTGTCTTGAATTTCTTTTGTGTTCACCATTCACTCTACACTGCCAGGGCCTTATAACAAAACTCCTAGCAAAACAACATACAAAACCCAGATGCTTACAATCATTATCCTCAGGTTGCGGGGGCGTCATGAAAGCATTGTAATGCACAGGCTGGCAGTTGGCCATATAGCGATCTTAAGCCATGACAGTAAGGATGATGACCCAGAATAACAGTAGAGGTATAACCCAGAATAACAGTAGAGGTGCACCATCAGAACCTGGAACATGCAGGCTGATGGGGCGATACTGTTATTCTGCAAGTGGATGCTAGTAATGAGCTGAGGAAAGAGAGATGGAACTCCCATCAGATTATTGGCAGGTGGAACAGTAGAATGTACATGGGCTTGTGGAGTTCGTTATCCAGAGCAAAAGTCAGCAAAATGGTAAGGTTGCAGGTAAGGATGAAGCAGTAGGCCACAACACTCATGATGAAGGTTGGGAAGATGCCATTCTGAGGAATGTCAGGACAATGAAATGGTATAGTTAGTTTCCATAAGATGTGATGAACATGTTTGAGTAAGACCAAACAGTGCGGATTTTCAAGAGCAGAATCTAAACAATTCTATTTACATTAAATCCATTTAGAAATGTGAGGGTAAAACATTTCTTAAACATTCAAACTAAAGTTCTGCTAAAAGCAGGTCAACTTAAAGGTAAAACTAAACCTGTCATAAGTACTCTGATATCATGTCAGCCTTTGTGTCCACATAGTGTATGTGTGTGATGTCATAATCAGTATCTGTCATCTATCTATTTGTCAAAACAAAAATTTCAGGCAGAGGCACAACCTGGGCACTCTCAGGAACATCCTTACATCACATTTGTCCCACTGGTGCTGTTAATCCCAGTACACCCTGATCACCCAAATAATGACACAATGAGCAATAATAAGCTTTTAATTAGCCCCTTGTGCCAATTTGTTTCCACAGAACAAGAGTAACAATAGCACTGCAATTAATGACCTCTAAGACAATAACAAGTCAAACAATAATGAATCCCCCTGGAGCTAATTCACAACCTAATGAATGTTTATCACGTACTTGACTGTCAACAAATTAGAAATGATAACGAAGTCCCAAGATATTTCAGGCCCTTTCTGAGAAGGTGGAATTTATTATGCGCAAAAATCAAGGGCCTTAGAAGACATTTTGCTAATTTTGAGTTTTTTCACCTTGTCAATGACCAGGCCTAAATTCAGTTATTACTTACAAAAACTGGAACTATGGGACTTTTGACAATGCACATACACTTTTTACCCATTTACACATCACATTTTACACTTGACAGTATAATGTAAAAAATAATTGAATTAATTTTAGCAGTGTGGCTGGGTGCACCATCCAGCTAAAAGAAGCCACTGCCATAAAGAAATACTGTTGCCATCAAGGAGTGAAGTTGGTCCACAGTAATGTTTCAGTAGACTCTCTTCTGTTGCTTCATGTTTCATTTCTCACTGTTATGTGCCTATTGTGCCCATTGTGGAAACTGTTAGTGATGGTGATAGTGATGTCCGATCGGGCATACTGAACTGTGTGCAGCTCCGCACACTTGGTAAACTGGGATGGAAAAGATAAGATACATAATCCCATCTGTGAATATACATTAGTGCCATAGCCGCAACAGTGACTTAATTACATGGCATGGCAGCAGTGACTTAATTACATGCTGGATATTGGTGTTAGTAAATCATAGAGGTCAGTAGTAAAGAGGGAAAATGAAGATAAAGAATAAGTTGTGTCTCCTAAGACCTTTAATTTACTTGGTGACTCTAAACATTAGTCCCAAAGCACTGGGTGTTGGCAGCAATAACTGAAATATGTCCAGGTCATTGGTGGGGTAAGCAACCACAAAGGTCATTAAAGAGTGCTGGCTTCTGAATTTGGCTGCTCACTTCACAACACTGCCTAATTAATTTGAATGTTTATTGTAGAGAACCAGAAGGCCTTTTCCTTTGATTCTGACACAAACCATTGACTGGCTTGCAAGTCACAAAATGCAGGAAGTGTGTTGAAGCTTTTAAACTTGTCTAAAGTTTTAGGCCCCCTTCACTGCAAAATGTACAATAAAGTCCCTTTTACATATACATGTTTATATAGGAATTTGATGAAATGTGAATGTCAACGCAAGTCAAAATACCAATAAAGTTAATGCTGCAGTATGTAATAAATGTTCTTGTACTTTCTGATACTTTTCACAAATTCGATTAAGCACATTTTGGCCAAACATTTCAGACTCTTCATATTCATTCTATTTTCTAAATAGACATCTAAATGGCTATATTCTTAACACAAATAAAATAATGTATAGCTGGTACTCTTATTTTAATGTAAATTCTCACCTTATTAGGGTTTACATGAATCAGAATTATAAAAAATATTTATTAGATTGTTTTGAATGGATTGTAGTATAAGCATTTATATTACATACAGTCGTGGCCAAAAATCTTGACCTCTATGTCAGAAAATTGTCACTGTCATGTCAGGACAGAGAAGCAGGAGTATGGAAAAGCAACAAAATGGCTTTAATGAAAAATGTAGAATAAACAGCAGTTTGAAAACACAAACAACTCTGTTAAGAGAACTTAACAGAATACAGTTGTTGGATGAGGGTAATACTCAGCTTCGGATGCAAAGATCTCACTCCGCAATGAGAGCGAACCTGATGCGTTCCACTCCTAAGAAGGAGTCTTGAAAAAGAGAGCACAAAGACTGTGGCTTCACACCGCGTGACAGCCACGATGAGTCAGACCAGGTCTAATCGCCTCACCGGTCAGCACTAGAAGAACAAAGGGAAGAAAGCGCACAATCAAAGTCCACTGGCAAAGACCAATGACAGACAGAGGTCAACACGAGACAGAGAGCCAGATCCCAGAGAGCTTTCCCAGAGGAATAGATGAACAGCACAGGTGAAGGTTAATCCTGAGAGGAAGCTGAAGGCTTGTTATGATGGAGATCCCACACTAGACTGCTAGAGCCGCTGGCTTAAATACAGAGAGGAAGACACACACACACAGACCAATGAAAACACACAACCAAACTAAACAGGGGGCTAAACTCAAACTAACTGACACAAAAGGAGAGACAGCTGAGCTGAATGAGCGGGTGCTTAGCAATGCAATCAGCACTGAGCACAGAGGCTCATCCTGTGCAGGTGCATTGCTAGGCACCCTGCCCAAACAAACAAACTAGCACATGGACGAGGGGGGAATGACAGGACACGTCCCTCTAGTAGGCTGGTGACCCAGAGCGTTGGACGCAGGGCAGAGGTGGCGCAGTGGTTTGTTTTTTTAGGTATTATTATTATTAGGTATTATAATGTTTATTTTAACTCTCAAACAAAAGGAGTAAGGAGACAACACAACCAACCTAAGCATGACGGTTGACCCACACCCATACACAGGACACAAACCCCTTAAATATACAAACAAAAACCCAACAACCAATAACAGAACTCAAACACTTTAACAAAACCCAGCTCTGACTAATAATAACCAAAACTCAACAAAACTTAATCTGCATAAGGGATCCCATGAAAAGTACTGGACATTGAACAAAGAAAAAGACAAAGAGACATTTTCTAACTCAAGGAGAACAAGGCAAAGAACGAGTTGGAAAGATGATGAAGAGACTGTTAAACTTCTGAGTTGCAACCGTGTTTAAAGGGGGCCAGCTGCAGATGTCAGTCACAGCAAATCCTGCACAATTGCAAAGGGAGCAGAAGCTGCAGATCCTTCCATTCCAGTCTGGGGAAGAAATGAATCAAGGAAGCAGAGGACAAGAGCTGTATAAAGATGTGGACAGGGGGACACAAGAATGTCCAGTGAGTCCATGAGGGAACTTTAATGTGGAGAAGGTTGACGGGGTGGCCTAAGCAGAGGTGGGGACAGAGCCTCCATTATCAAATTAAACTCAGTGCAACCATGGCTGCAAATTAAGGTAAATTATACAATTGGAGCATGGTATATATGTTAATTCTAAATGGTACTGTTAGTCTCCCCATGGTAGAAAATTTGTATGGCTAATACCAGTAATGGCTACAGTTTAAGTAATAGGAAAAAAATAAAAATAAATAAATAAATAAATATGAATAGATAAAAATAAATAAAATTAAAAAACTAAAATATGCCTGTTTAAGTATTAGTAGAATTTCTAATAACTTATTGGAGGAGAGAAGTTTCTGCAGTGGGAACTAGACTGTATTGCACTCCAAAAAAAGGCATTCTTTTTGAAAAGAGAAAAAATGGTAACTATTTGCTGTAGTATAAGAAAAGCAAGCAAGTGCGTTCTGTTCAGGAAGGATAGAGAGGCTAGAAGGATAGAAGTTAATTATCCAATAAGGAAAGTTTTTATTAAAATTTCCTGGGTCAAGGAACATTAGAGAAGTATAGTATAAAAAAAAATTGAGGCAACATTACAGAGAGAGGACAATTAAGTTATCAAAAAGGGGTCTAAAAGTGAATAAGATTGACACTTCAAGTAACACAAGTGGTAAATGAAGGACAGGAAGGGAAAGATCTGGGGCTAAAAGTTATGACAGGAGACAGTTAAGTAAGATAAAATATAGAATTCCTTAGTACTGTATTCTAAAATAAGGTAATAGTAAGAAGCTTGGTGTAAAATGAAGTCTGCTTCACCTATAAAGCTCAGAAAAAGTACACTGGAATTGTATTAAAGTTAAAAAGCAGTGTAAGCATGGGCTGCATTCTTTAAGCATCATGTGACAAAACTCTCGAGTAACATAAGAGGTCAGCTGTTATATAACGGGTTGCTATTTTGGGGGGAAAACAGAGAGAAAAACCTGTGGAGTTAAATTAATGTAAGCTGATACAAGGGGGTCATTTAGGTTTTAGGAGAGTTATGGTCAGGTCATGAAATTAATGTGGATTTGGTAAAATCTGCTTTATTTGTGCAGAGTAAATTCAAACTTGGAGCACAAATGCCCAATAGAGTGTAGTATTTTTTACAATCAGAAGTAGAACAGGGCATCGTAGGGTACTACAACTTGTGACAAATGAGTATGAGAGGGTGTCTGTGGTGATTGAAGGACATAGAGTAGTGATTCACTTTAATCTTGGGATTATAAATTCGACTGAGAAATAGCAGAATTGTATTGATGCTAGTGAAATGCGCACAGTAGTCATCCTTGTTCATGTGTTCTGAAGTGTCTATTAAAAGATGCATGACAGTTGATCCAGCAGAACTGTTGCCAGTTCAGTGTGAAGGACACCAGTATGATTGTGGCTGAATCTTTGATCTTTTCAAATGGGGGTTTGACCTAGAATCTGCATTAAATTGTAGAATCAGAGTGACTTCTTTTGTTGATGAGTCTTGTTTCAGGAATCATTTGGGAGAAATCATGCTGGCTAAGCAATGGTTAGAGACGTTGGAGGTAATTGTCAAATCTGACTGAGTGGACATACAGGAAATATGTGGACATTCTAAGGGGACATCAAAGGTAGCATGACAGGTCAATAATGGAGAATGAAAGTAAGGGTGAGAGTTCAGGAGTAGTCACTGCTGTATAGTCAGCTGGGGTAAATATATAGGTAAAGGAATGTGTAGTAAGAGTCAGCTGAACTAAAGTGTAGGAAGGAATATACAGACACAGGTAAACTATTCTAAAGGCACTTTCCAAATAAGGCCAACAACAGTTGTCTTAAAATTATCTTCACACATATATACCAGTTGGAGGAAGGAGAATTACCATAAGGGGATGAAAGATGCTGAGTGAGTAATACCCGATAGCTGGGATATTGGTAAGGGAGGAGTTTTGAGCATTCAAATAAGGAAGTGGTTGGGCAGGATGCTAAGAATAAAAGAGGGTGTTAACTAAAGATGTGTGTCCTGGAAAAAGTTGATAAAAAGCAACTGGAAATGAAATGTAAGCCTGAGCAACCGGCCATTGCTCTCATTGACCATGAAGCTGTCTTTAATAAAACAGCATTGCCTCAAACTCAGTGACTGAACTTGGCTTTTTTAATTAATATTCTATTTTTTAATGGTCTTATAAAATTCGCTTCGACATAACCTGCACAATCTGCAAGTCAAAGTCGGTGTTAAAGTACAGTAACTGCTAGCTAACATGGCTAACGCTAGCACTGCAAAGAGTCATCCAGTCCAGAGGACGCTGAGAGGCTGCGCGGCTTAAACTGTTCCCACTTTCTGTTGTACGCTTAAATTTACCAGAACATTAAAGGTATTAGCCTATGTTTTGTTTTGTTTAATTGTCATGTTGACTGTTAATGTTACAGAGAACTTTAATAAAAGTTGCTCAGTGTTCGACACCTGTGTTCCTCCACTGCGTGTGTGTGACGTCATCATGACTAGTTGACTCGACTTCAAATCTGTCGACCTAAAAAAATCTGAAGTCGTAAATGTGGGGGTGTGGGGGTATCTGTGGCAGATGTTAGAGACTGCAGCCAGGATGAATCAAACCTACTGAAGAAATTATTCAGTTTCTTTGCCCACCTCACATCCCCCACCAGCAGAGAGTGTTAGCCAGGTCTCCTTTAGCATCATGATGCTACACTGCTCGTAGTCTGTCTGGAACCAGGTTAGGGCAGTTAGCTCGTCCATCTTGTTAGGGAGAGATCTCACATTTGACTACAGAAGGGAGAGCTTGACACCCTTGTCTCTTCCTCCTCTGTTCGCTGCGGAAGGCATGTGGATGCATCCGGGTAGGGTGTCTGCCAGAGCGGGCTCCAAGGACTCCGCCTAGTGGATGCGATGCTCCAAATCCCAGTGAAGGGGGGCCACTACGAGATGTTGGGGGAGGACAGGTGAAGGTCCACCCAGGGAGTATTAATTTCATGCTGGTAAGCCTCTCACCCGTTTATATACCGGGTGACATGCTTCACTTCCGGGACCTTGTGCATATCACCTGACAGGTTTGCGTGACACAGGTTAGTCGCACGAGATGTGAGTGACATGACACTCCTGACCTATATCCTACTCTGCCATGGGTTCCTGAAGCTGTATTCTTTGGGCTCTTATGTTTCAGTGACACAGAATATGATAAGGACATATATATAATAAACTGTGTAACCCTCCCTGCTTGTTTTTATTTTAGGAATGTCTGTGTTTAAAAAAACAGCACTTTGTTTTCTCACCCCAGATTTTTAACAACCTTTTATGGAACTGCCAGGTTTACCATGTTCTGGATCAATATTTGTGATCAATGAAAGATCAAAAGGGGGGACTGTTAGTTAAGTTTTTATTTCTTTATTATGTTCTGCATATTGTATGTTATATTGCTTGTGTAACATTTAATTTTTAGTGCCGAATGCACAAAAATTATGGAAGTATGTGACGTTGGGGCATAGTCCTCAGAGCTCATCCTGCTTAACACAAGTGTGGGCACTGCCAACTGGTGGTGGCATGAACACAGACACAGGGAGCACATGATCGACTGAAGTCTAAACAATGTTCTCCTTTCAGACACAGTTTCAGTGTTTCCCAGTTCCTTGCCCACCACTGAGCCAGCTATCCTGATCAGTTTGTTGAATCTCTTTGTGTTTGCTACTTTCATGCTGCCACCCCAGCACACCACTACAGACTTATAGAACATCCGCAACAAGTTGATCAAAAAGGCTGATTCTGTCTTGGGTGTCAAACTGGAGACCCTGGCAGAGGTGTCTGAGAGGAGAATGCTGAAGAGGCTTCTCTGCAACATGGACAACCCCCCCCACCCAATGCACGCCTCTTTGATAGAACATTGAAACACACGCAGCAAAAGACTGATTGCCTCTAAATGCAGAACTGAATGCCACAAGAAATTCTTTCTACCTGTGGCAATACGATTGTATAACTCCTCCCTGTTCTGTAGGTGATCTTTTTCAGGCTTTATGATATTCTTTTTCTCAGCTGTTTTATATGTGAACTGACTGAATGTTACTGAATGTTAATCTCATCCCCTCATCACCTGCTGCTATTTTGTTGCATTCATTATATTTTTATTGCAGTATGTAACTTTCATAATAATTTGAACTACTGATATCTAAATCTTACACACAGCAGTGTCGGTGTTAGTTATTTTGTTACAATAATGTTCTTGCTGTTGCACAGTTGTTATTGTCTTTTTTATTTTCTACTGTCTTATTATATTTTATTCTTCTTGTTGCACTGAGCATGCTAATGAGAAAAGGATTTCCCTCGGAATAAATAAAGTTCTATCTTATTTTATGTTATCTTATCTAAGGCCACCACAAGTACTTTGGTCTTGTTGCAGCTGATTCACCTCATACCAATCCACAAAATGGTGTCCAGGGTGTCCAGAACCGGTCCCTTGAATACCTTCAAGCTGTATGAGGTTAGTACAACTGGGGAACAGCTTCCTTCTCATTCAGTAGGGCTTTGATGTCTTTGGTGACGAATGGCTGGTTGGGAAAACACTGTATGGATTTCACTAATACAGTATCAGTGTTGTCTCCATGTGGCTCGTTAAGAGCCTCCCAGTCATTCCTGCAAGGCTACACTGGCCTGCTTTGACCACTCCCTCACTGTCCTGACAGTGGATGGCTGGCTCTTCACCAGTGGTAGGTGGGTGCGAAGACGGTACACCAAGTGGTCAGATCTGCCAAGAGTCCAGTGTCTTGTTTTCTCTGGCGAGGCAGCTTACAAACTGTGCAAAGGTGCACAGTGTCCTGTTCAGAGAGACATGGTTGAAGTCACCAGAGATGTGAATGAAAGTGTCTGGGTGCTTTGTCTGCTCACCTTGTCTGCTCACCAGACCATTGCCAATTCCTCACAGCTCTTTTTTCTCACACTTTTGCTCCTCCACGACATCCTTTCATGGTCTTTCCCCTCTGTAACTCAGAGGGGATGTCTAAGAGGACTGTGCTGTGTGCTGGAGCATCCTGCCATAGCGTGATCTGCTGGTGTAAATAAAGATTAGGTCTGTACTGCTTGCTGCATTAGCATTAGCAGCATGTGGACAGCCCAATTAAAGAGCTGTAAACAAAAGAAGCACTCTCTCTACCTGCTTGGTCACTAATGCTAAATACACTGAAGAAACTGTTGAAAATAAAGAAAGTAAGTATAAATTCATTAAAATAAGAAGATGAGACAAGGAGCGGTCATTGCATGCAGCAGCAGGCTCACGCCTGTGCTCACACTATTCCAGTTCAACAAGCAGAACTCACTGTCATGTCATGTGAGCAAGGAGGACACAACTGCAGGAGAGAATGTCAGAACAAAATGAAACTTTAATGAACTCAAAGCAAGGAGGGCGCTCCAGGAGCTCCAAATGAAACAAGTCCTTCATAAGACTTTTACACGATCCGATTCATAGAAGTCCTTCCACTCTACACAGGGCAAGGGCTTGAGGGGGCGCGCTCGGCGGGACATCAAAGTCACGCTAGATGAAATTAGGCTCACTCGCAATGGTGGCCAGGAGTAGTGTTGTTTTTGGTGGCATGTCTTAATTTTAGTTTTAGTCTAGTCTTTGCATCAAGCTGTCATTTGAGTTTTTATTAGTCTTAGTCACATCCACACTCTTTTTAGTCTAGTCAAGTTTCAGTCAACTAAAAGCATTTTAGTCTTACTTTAGTCAGAATTATCCATGGCTAGTTTCGTCTAGTTTTAGTCAATGAAAACTGATGACATTTTAGTCTAGTTTTAGTCAATGAAAGTTTTACAGTATTTTAGTCTCTTTTTTTTGTAATGCAATTCTATTTAACCCAGTCAATATAGTATAAGTACCTAGTAGAATAGACAAAATCTACATTTTCTTTTAGTCAAACCTATTTCACAATTTAAACAAGGTTATCTTATTATTATATTATTGTTACCTTATAAACCCAAGAATACTGTACGTCCATTCCAGACACAGAAGACACTCTGATTTGAATTTACTGATTTTGAATTTGCCAACCAAACATGTTAGAACTTAGGAGTACACACACATAAATTTAAGTAAAATAAATAAATAAAATAACATCACATCACTAAAAAGTGCAAATAAAATTAAAATGTGTGTGTCTATTGTAGGGCTAAAATGATTATTCGAGTAACTCGAATAATTCGATTACAAAAAACGTTTGAGGCAAATTCTTTGCCTCGAGGCTTCATTTAATTTATGTAACATCTATTTAAAATGTCTCTGCTATCGTTTCACTCCCGCTTTGTAGACTACTGTGCAGCTCCGGTATCATTGTTTTAGAATGACGCGGTTATTTTGCTCTCTATGGAAATAGCGGAAAAACGGTAAGTTTCGATATGGAGTTTGTTGAGCGCATTCCCCGCACGGAGTGCGGCATGTTTAGTTCAATCCCTCTCTCTGTGACTAGCACTACCGTAAAGTGTACGTTAGCTACGTATCTGAAGGAGAAGGTTTCAGAGTTAGAGGAGCTCATCTGGACTTTAACTAAGGATAGGAGACAAGAGCCAATACTTTTGGCCACTCTAGATAGATTTAATTCATAGTGCCTCACAATGCACAAAAGTATTAGGACATAACACTGTTCAACTGTAAGGTCGAGCATCCCAATACTTTTTTCTCCCCTACCTATCTTACAGGAAATAATGTCTTGTCTCATTTTAGTCAATGAAAATGAAGAGACATTTTAGCATAGTTTTTATTTTGTAAATCACATTTAGTCTCGTTCTTATTCGTCAACAATATTACATGATATATTTAGTTACAGTTATCATCACATGACCAGCATTTACGTTGCGTTTTGTCTCGTTTTTGTCACATGTTAAATGTTCGTTGACGACGATATTTGGTCATAATTGTCGCTGACGAAAGCTTCACTAGCCAGGAGGTATGGTCTGCTTCCAGTGGAACCACTGAGAGGTGAGTGGCTGCTCTCCGATTCATGCCTGTGGAGACAGAGGGGAGAAACAGAGAGAGAGCAAACAATCACCGTCTACTGAGAGTGCCTCTAGTAAGCCTTGGCTTTGTGGTCGTTTCTCCTGGCTGGGTCCGTGGTCCAACTGCCACTCAAAGCACGGCCAACAGGAGTAGAGGGGAAATGGTTCAGAGACAATAGCCCGTGGTCGCCCTCGTACAAAACAGGTTAGAATGGAACTTACACCGAGACAAACTAGGAGAGGATCTGGGTGACCGCACGTCCACCCTCCAGACCGGCTGGCATTTAAGCTGAGACTCACAGAGGGGCTCGAGACGGACAACCAATCACAAGACAGAACCAGTAAACAAGGTTAAACACAGGCTCCAACATAAAATAGGTGAGCTATCTGGTGCCTAGCAACCCAGCTGACGAGCGAATATGGAACTAAGCCACTACAACTGGGTTGCCCCAGTACTGAGTTCAGACACAAATATGACATCACACAGATGAGATGAGACATGGGTGTGCCTGATACTCGGGAAGCTGTGGGCATGGTCGAGGCGGCCCAGATGTGACACTCACTATGATTATTCTCTAATCAAAATCTTCTGCCTGTACACTTGATTCTATTCCTGCACATCTGCTTAAAGTTGTTTTACCAGTCATACTCAGGCCTCTTTTATCAGTATTGAACTCCTCACTTAGTACTGGTTATTTACCAAAATCCTTTAAATTAGCTGTTATTAAGCCTCTGGTAACGCAACCAATCATCTGTGTAAGCTCTAAAATGACTAATATTCTTTAATTTCTATGCTATTCCATTCTAAGTCATGACTCAACAGTTATGTTCGGTGCAGCATAAGAATCAAACTGGGTTCCAGCCTCATCACGGCACCGAAACAGCCCTCGTAAAGATAGTAAATGATCTTTTATTGTCCGCTGACAAAGGATTTGTTTCCTTGATGGTCTTTCTTGGCCTTCGACATCATTTGACACCATAGAACAGTAAATTCTATTAGTCAGACTAGAAAACGTGGTCAGAGTAACAAGAACAGCCTTATTCTGGTTTAGATCATATGTGACCAAGCGGTATCACTTTGTACGTTTAAAAGGGAAACTATCAATGCACGCTAAAGTAAAATATGGAATCCCGCAAGGTTCTGACCTAGGACCTCTTTCATTTACATTGCACAGATGACACACAAATTTATCTCTCTAAAAACATAAATTAAATACGCTTGAGGACTGTGTTAAAGATACATCAGACTTTACATTGCATAACTTTCTTTTGCTCAATGCTGAAAAACCAGAGGTCCTTCTCCTTGGTCCAAAAGCTGCCAAAAATAAACTTTCAGGTCTAATGCTTGATCCTATTCATTCCTCAGCTTCTCCAATGTCATTTGTAAAAAGCCTTGGTGTCAGTCTTGATCCTGTTCTTTTATTTGACACATATACTGTAACTAAAATAGCTTTTCTTCATCTATAGAATATTCCTAAGTTGAGAAACAGTATCTTTACATGATGCAGAAAAAATAGTCCATGTCTTTATTAGGGCTGCAACTATCGAATATTCTGTCGATTTTTTCATCGATTAATTGAATACTCGGATAAATCATACTTTTGTGCTTTTAAACAACTATATCAATAGCGTGTTATGCAACACGAAAGGCCTCTTAAAATGAGCACGGACTTTCCGAGCCGCATTGGTCCATGGGGCAAGCCACCAATTGCCCTGCTGCGGGGACTCTACAGCCGGAGTCGGGGGTTATTTATCTTCCCCTAAGGCTCCTCTAACTCTGAAATCTTCTGTGTCTGATACGTAACTAACGTACGCTTCACACAAGTAAACTTTACGCTAGTACTAGTGACAGAGAGTGGGGCTGAACTAAAGATGCCGCACTCTGTGCGTAGAAGGCGCTCGCCAAACTCCATACTGAAATTTGCCGTTTATCGGACCAGTCGTCTCTCGTTTGTGAGCTGATGACATTGTACACCGATGGAAACAGTTTAATAATCATCCAAAACGTTAAGTTAACTCACTAGTAAGTTATAATTACTAAAAACAGAAGTACAAACATGCTAAGACACTGAGCAGTGCTGGCGGCAAACCAGTATACACTGCACTACATTTTCCGCCTTACACAATGTAAAATGGTCCCACGCTTTAGACATTTTCTGTCTTTTACACACACCGGGATCTTCTTTTTCTTCCATTTCCATAAAGAGCAAAATAAACGCGCCGTCTTAAGACAATGATACTAGAGCTGTGCAGGAATCTACAAAGCGGGAGTGATACGATAGCAGAGACATTTTAAATAGATGTTACGTAAATTAGACGAAGCCTCAAGGCAAAGAATTTGCCTCAAACATTTTTTTTATCGAATTATTCGAGTTACTTGAATAATCGTTTCAGCCCTAATCTTTATCACATCCAGACTACTCTCAGGCCACTCCAAAAATAACCTAAATAAGTGTTACGGGCGAGAGGGAAAGGGATGACGCACACGTACCAACTTAAATGAAAAACAAGGGTTTAATGAAAATAAAGACAGGTGGGAAACACACAACACAAGCCCCGGCTCGAGGGGACACACAGACA